>BHEV01054382.1:1760-16168 GCA_004319985.1 Emydocephalus ijimae
GAATTAAATGTAACTCAAGAAGCAGAGCTGGAGGGAGGAACGTTTGCGCCTCAGGGAATTGCGGAAAATGTGGGCAATGATGTGGAAGTGAACTCTGAACCAGAGGCAGCCCCACCACCAAGCGGCGATNGCTTGGAGTAAGTGCAGGGTTCTGGCCCTGCACTTCTGATTGGCTGTTAAGCGGCTGGACCGGATTGGCCCGTTCCAGGGAATCCAATTGGCCCTTAACAGGGAGTTCCTGTTGGTTATAAAAGCTAGCGTTCCTAGCTTGTTATTGGTTAAAAGTTACAAGGGTTGCCTATATAAGGCGGGGTTTACTGCTGTTATACAGAGAAGTCACGATGTANGCAACCAAATGGGGTTCTTCTGTTAAATTAAATTAGGCTATCATTTGATTTCCGATCTTCCATTCAGATCAGATCAGGGATGATTGCATACCCCTCATAGAAGAGCTAATAGTCCATTTTATTCATAGCCAAAATTGCTGTTGATTAATATTGGAAGGGAAGTGAAAAAGCCTTCAAACCAAAATGTCAAGCACCAAAAAAATTGTGAGATCCAAGTAGTTAAATGAATTTAAGGATTTATTGTAAGCTTAAGCTTTCTACAAGAATTTGAACTAATAATGGTCAAGGGAAGTTAGAGGGAGTTAAGAATATAAAGGAATTCAAGGTGGGCTGGACTTTTGTGGGCCCATAGAGACTCATGACTGATGATGCATTTGAGCCCTCCCTTGGGCTGGGCCTCATCATCTCCTAAACAAAGTTCCATGAATTCAAGGCTCTAGTAGATATGTTTGGGAACAGTTGAATGCATAGTTATTTTGAGTACACAGGGCTCTATGTCTGGAGAAATCAGACATAGAAAGAATTATTATTTTGATGGCATGCATTCAAATAACCCAGCACTACCACCATCTTAAATTTTCTTTCTCTCTTATCAACTGCTGTCAAATTTCCCCATTGTGTACAGTATCTTTGCCCATTTGTTCATAATCCACTGACTAGTTATGTTATTTAACTTATGGTTTCAGATTACTCTTATCAAACCAAGTAGAACATGATTGGCCTTAAGGGATATAAATGCAGTCCATAGTAGCAGCTCAGCAATTGAGCAGTAGAGAAAAGCTAAAGAGGGAAATTTTCACAGTTTATTTTATAAAATTAATTTACTATGGGAAAGCAATATCAGAAACCTCTGATTCAGTTAAAATGGACAGGCAAGCAGAGAATGGGAATAATTTACAGAAATATTCTTAAACTACAGGAATGCAATATTACTTCTAGAATATTATTTCTAGAATATTTTAGGAAAGAATCCAGTCCTATATACACTAGTTTGGTCATAAAATAATATAGGTTTGCAAATCTGATTGTATTGGATTGAAATTTTAAATCTGTCTGAAAGTTAAATCAAAACTACACCTGTGATTTGGTATGTCAAGTCAAGCCAAGCTCTATGAGATACATATTTTTCTCCCAAAATGCATCTGAAAACACCAAACTGAATGCCAAAATAGAGTCAGAAAATTGAAATGATTTGGAGTTATTATTGTTATCACATGTAGGCTTAGAGAATATAAGTTCTCATTCTACTGGAATCTGTCATGCATTAACACTTACTGACCTCTGTCTGACTCCAACCCTTTTAACATCCCAAATGTAAAAAAAAAGTCATTGTTGCTTTTCTTCAAAGCAATAGCTGATGAATATTTTCAGCATGGAGAATTCTCAATTTTACATACCATGCAGGTCTAGCAACAGGGTAATTGAGTTAACAAATTGCAGTGGTCATCTTCACATGGCACACTCTACCCAAACACACAAGTCAGTTTATAAATCAACACAAAGATCTGTTTTGTAGTAATACGAAGAAAATATTAGCTTAATTCCATGCTTAGCCATAATTTGCTCAACCCTATATCAGCCCCGTTTTTTGAAATGTGTTGTGCAAACCCAGTTTCAGTATTTTCAAGTCGTGGTACTTATTTTCTTTGGATCTGGAATGTGAGTTGTAAACAGACATAGCTCACACAGACTTTTGCAGTCCAGGTATGTTGACCTTAGTTGTTTCTCATTTGGGTCCAAAAAAAATTATTTAAAATTTTAAAATTCAAAGAACTTGGCTGGATGTAATAGTATTCCTTGTTCATGCAAGCTACATGTCTCAAAAGTTTCTCCACTGTCCTGGGGTAACTGTTTTGAAATTCTGGTTTGCATAAATAATCTGAAAGTAATATAGGTGGACTAAGAGGAGACAATGCTTGGTAAAATCAATAATTTCTGTGAAATGTAACAAAGACAATTAAAATAAATATTCCCATTTGATCACTTATAATATCAACCATCATTCCCTTCTGTTTTCAGGATGCTGTCCTTCTCTAACTTGTTAAGTAATCTAACACCTGATGGTGATGATTTACTAATTATATTTCAGTTTTGAAAAATTATACATAATTATATTAAAAATAGAATATCATCTCTAATTGAAGTCAATCTTAGAGTCATGATGTCTTTCTCAAAAAAGCCAAATGCAGAGGTGAATTTTCTCATAACAGCTTTATACATTTCTGATACTTTTTCAGGTGTATCAAGCAGAAAAATAATTGGATTGAGTTGAAATTGGTTATATAGCATCTGCTGAGATCATTCTTTGTGTCTAATTGCAATTAGCAGGCTTTTTTTATGGAGATGACTTCTATTTCAAGTAGTCACTTGTTTCAGATCTGTTGCTAATGCTCCTTTATTGTCCCTAAAATTGATCACTTCTTTTGTGTATATGTGTGCTCATACATGAGAGAAGGTCAAATCACTTTGGTTGTGACTTCTAATTGCTGCTATGATTCCCATCCAACAAGAATCATATGAAAATGCTTTGTTCATTGTTTGTGTGTGTATAGAATAAATGTAGATTTAATTCTGAATTTATGATGGATATTTGAAGGTTATGAAACTCAAATACTTTGGCCATCTAATGAGAAGGAAGGACTCACCTAATGCTGGGAAAGATTGAGGGGTGATAGAAGAAGGGGATGACAGGGAATGAGGTGGCTGGATGGAGTCACTGAAGCAGTAGGCATGAGCTTAAATAGACTCCAGAAGATGGTAGGAAGGCCTGGAAAAACATTATCCATAGTGTTGCTATGGGTTGGACATGACTTCGCAACTAACAACAACAATTTGAAGGCTTTAATACCCAGCTGTTTGGAAAAGAGATGACATACACAAATAGGTCCCATCAGAATCTTACAAATTGAAATTGTTAAGTTAAAGTGGGAATTATGGAGGCAGACCAGAACATTCAGGGTAACCCTTTTATTTAACAAGGTAAAATGTCAAACCACGTGCTAACACTGCAGTTGACAGGCAACAGCTGATCGTGTATGACAGTGCTCCTTTTATAGTGCAGTCAGACGTGGTAGCCGATCAGCTGTCATGCTGCCTCCTGCTACTTTTCTGGACCAGACAGAAGACTTAATTCACAACAGTTCTCCCCACTTGGACTGTGCATGCGTAGTCTTGGAGATACGCAGGCCATTGCTTGTTTCTTGAAGATCTTCACAGAGGAAACCTTGAAGTTTGTTCACTGAAAATGTTTGTTGTTGGGGTGGATTTTGTCAGCCCTTGTGGATTATTCTGGGTGAGGAAGTCACCCTATTGGGAGCACAGGAAATCGCTGAAGCTAGAGTATCACTATCAAATCAGTCTTGGAAGTCAGGCTCTGGCTGCACTGGTAAGTTCTGCATTGTTTCAGTGTGGCAGGGGTTTGGTGTTTTCAGCCTTGTTGTGGAGACTTCTTTGTAGTTGGACTCCTGGGTGTTGCTAGGGTCAGCTGGGTGACTTCTCAGCTGGTCAATGTGTCTATGCCACAGACTCCTTTCATCCAATAACACCCTGTAAGAACAGGGTCCAATTACACCTTTCTGGGCATCCATAATGGCGCTGCCCCATAACTTCTGCCAAAAACCTCATCTGCCTCTTTAAATGCCCTGAGGGTCATATTTGGTTCATGTGTATTATCAGGGGCATAATTGGGGTGTAGCCTATTTAGATGGGCATGGAGGCATATGCCCATTAATAACTCTGCTGGACTGTAACCTGTGGTGAGGCTTGGGGTTACATGCTGCACCAACAGATATTTGGCCACCTTGGATTCCCAATCTCCCGGGCCCATTCTGGCCAGGGCCTCTTTGGCAGACCTCACCATGCATTCTACCTGATCATTAGATGCAGGATGGAAAAGGGCAGAGAGGGCATGCCTGATGCCTAATCCCACAAGAATAGTTCCATGTTGGCAGCAATAAATTGTGGACCATTAACTGTTACCAGAAGTCTGGGAGGCCATGCATTGCAAATAACTTTATGTTCTGATGGTGGCATCTGACATGGTGGATGACATGGGCATCACCTCCAGCCAATTAGAATAAGCTTCCACAGCTACTAAAGGGTTTTACCTTGAATTGGGCCCACTAGGTTGATATGTACTCCTGACCAAGTTTTTTTTTTTTGGATTCTCCCATTCAGTTGGTGTTGCTTTTGGGGCAAAGGATGTGAGACTTGGCAGGATTGCCACTCAGAAATCCAATTAGTGATGTTTTTATCTAGTTGGGACCACCATATGTAACTACGTGCAAGACTTTTCATGTTAGCAATTCCAGGATACTCCTCATGAAGAGATTCCAATACCTGCTTGTGTAAGGTGGATGGTATTACTACTCTACATCCCTATAACAAACAACCCCTTTGTGCTGAAAGTTCATGTTGTCTTGTAAAGAAGGATTGGAATTCTTTGGAATTGTGCTGTATGGGCCATCCTCTTTTAACCCAGTCCAATACATGTGAGATTACCTTGTCCCATGCAGATGTCTTTGTCACCTCTGAAGTGGTGACAGGAGTCTGGAATTCATCTATCAGCAATACAGATGAAGCAGGAGCTGAGTGATTGACAATAGTTGGCAAAGGGCAGCGACTCAACGTATCAGACATAAGTTCTTTCCAGCCCAGTGTAGTAATGTGTAATTATAAGCAACCAGGAACACAGTCTAATGAATCATGCATGGTGACAACACCTGGGGTGTCTGCTTGTCCCTGGCCAATAAACTTAAGAATGATTAGTGGTCTGTCACGAGCTGCAAAATGTCTGCCAAAGAGATACTCATGAAATTTCTTTACACCAGCCACCAGTGCAGGAGCCTCTTTTTCTGTCTGGCTATAGTTACATTCTGCAGCAAAGTTCTGGAGAAGAAAGCTATTGGGGCTTCTCTGCCAGTGGGCAATTTATGGCTCAGAACTGCTCCAATGCCATATTGGGAAGCATCACATGCTAATACAAGAGGTAAGTGCTCATTGAATTGAATTAATAGACTATCTGAGGTCAGAAGAGATGTTACAGCCTGAAATGCTGCAGCCTGCCTCTTGCCCCTGACCCAGGTGTGCTTTTATCAAGCAATCTATGTAAAGGCTTTGCCGAAATAGCCTTGTGAGGAAAAAGATTGCATAGAAGTTTCAAAGCCCCAGAAATGCTTGAAGGTCTGTTTTGTTTCAGGCATGGGTGCCTTTTGGATGGAAGTAATTTTAGATTCAGTGGGATGGAGACCAGCAGCATCAAGGAGTAGCCTAAGAAATTTACCTTGGTGACCCCCCACCTTGCATTTATCTTTATTGACTTTGAGTGCTATCTCTTGTAGACTTTTGAGAACTATGTGTAAATGCTCAAAAAGTTGTTTTTGAGATGTGCAGATAGCAGTATATCATTGCAGTATTGTATTATACCTTGTACGCCTTGCAATGTGTTCCATCGAATTTTGAAAAAGGCCTGGGGCCACACTCACTCCAAATTGGAGGCACCTGCACCTAAAAGCAACTGTTTGTAGGCCTGTGAGGTAGGCCTAACTTTGCAAAAATGGTGCTGTGACCTATGGAGTGTATTAAATGTTGAATCACAAGTAAAAGGTAAGAGTGTACCTTTAGTGCTCTGTTAATTGTACATTTGTAATTGACACAGATTCATACTGATCCATCAACATTGACACTATTGGGATCTCCCATTTTGAGTGATCAACAGGTTCCAATACTCCTTGTGATATTAATTTGTCCAATTGTGCATCAATCTTTGGTTTAAGGGAAAAGGGAACCCTTCTAGGCTTGAGTCTGATGAGGGCAACATGTGGATCCAGGTTAAAGGAAATAGGAGTCCTGTATATTTCCCATCAAAAACATCCTTAAATTAATGTAACAGATTTTCTAAGTCATGTTCCTGTTTGGAATTGATGCCACTGATTCCCAATCCCAATGATTTGAACCAATCTAACCCCAATAAGCTGGGGAGGGAGCCCTCCATAATAATTAATGGAAGTTTCCCCACAAAATTTTGGAAAGTTACCTGGAATTTGTGTATTCTGATGACTGGCACCAGATTTGATTGGTAGTCTCTGAGGTGGAGGCTGTAGGACTGTAACCATCTCTTTGACATCTGTGGAACCAGGCATTTAATGGTACTCCAAGAAACAATAGATAGGGAAGACCCTGTATGTATCTCCATTTTACAGGGACTATTCTCTACTTTTACATTTCCAAAAATGTACATTTCCCCCTATAAGGGCAAATATTGTTTGCCCTAATATTGCTGAGATATTCCTATCCAGGCTATCCTGCATGAAGCAGTCTTGATAATAGGCTGTTCCTTTATCCCTGGCATTTTGAAAATTTGGGCTCTGAAGTGGTGGTAAAAGAGCTGTACAAACTTTAGCTAAGTGCCCTTTCTTTTGACAGTGAAAATTTAAATTTACAAGTCTGTCTCTGGTGATTTCCCCCACAGCTTATGTAAAAAGGACTTGTCTGGTGAAGTTTTGCCTCACCAAACCTTTTTTAAGCCATTGGTGTACTGTGGTGATAGATGTTCTGGTCAGGATCTGTGTTCTCTTCAATTTTAGTCTGTTCCATATGAATAGACTGTTTTTTCTAGGGGTAACAGCTTCACTTGATGCCTGTATTTCAGCTGCAGATTGGTTGGACATCTCAGCTGCTTGAGCTTCATCAATAGCTTGCTGCAGTGATAGGTCTGGCTTAGCTAGCAATCGTCGTTGAAGGTGGAGATCTCTCACTCTGCACACTAATTGATCCAACAGAATATCATCTAGTAGTTCCCTGAAACAGCAATGCTGTGTTGATTTTCTCAGTGTGGCCTTAAACTTACTAATATTCTTGTCCTCAGCCTGATAGCACCTATGAAAAGTGTGCCTTCTAGCTATTCTTGATTGTTTGGGAGCATAATGGCTTCCTAGAACTGTTAAAATAGTCTCCCAAGATACCTTATGAACTGTCTGAGGTAACAGGAGTCAAAAACTTCAGCACTGCAAAAGCTCAAAAAACCCCATCTTTTTCCGCTTTGCTGAAATATCATGTAGATCGTTAGCTCTAATAAAACACTCGAACCTGTCCAGATAAGATTCCCAAGTATCAGTTCCCAACTGATATGGGCAAAGGAGAGTGCCATTGCCATTTCAGCAATGGATAGCTCTGAGTGACTTCAGTTAACAGATTCTGAATTCCAGCTGGTTGTCTCCCTTCTCTATCCCATCCTCATTGCCAGTATTAAGTTAAAGTGGGAATTATTGAGACAGACCAGAGAATTCAGGGTAACTCTTTTATTTAACAAGCTAACTGGGTAAAACGTCAAACCGCATGCTAACACTGCGGATGACAGGCAACAGCTGATCGTGTCTGACAGCGCTCCTTTTATAGTGCACTGTCAGATGCGGTAGCCAATCAGCTGTCATGCTGTCTCCTGCTACTTTTCCAGACCGAACAGAAGACTTAGTTCACAACAGAAATATATAGGAAATCAAAGCTGAGATCAGTGCCACAGATGACTGAGACTGTTTAATTTAAAATAATTGAATTAAAGTGGAAGTTTTAGCCAAGAATCCCAACAAAGATTTATGCTTATGTTGTCCAACTGCCAAAGCTACAATGCTATGAGCCATATAGAAAAATTGCTCTGTTCAGAACTCTGCAGTGGTTGACCAGCAAGGTGCCACCTTTAATAAGGCTTCAAATGATATGATAGGGCTGTAGACCTTGTGGTCAATGAGAACAGAGGTAGGACCACTGATAAATTGGATTTTGGCTGCCTCAGATTTCATAGAGGAGGCATATTGACCCAATTAATTCTAGCCAGAAGTGTTTTGATTGTTTGCACATTGTGGTTTTTTTTTCATTGAGGCAACACTTAACTGGGTGAAAGCCAGGAGTCATTGGATGGTTGGAGTCAAAATGAAATGCTCGATTTTGATTGCTGATTTTGGGGAGGGTTTAAACCAAAACTAAGTCTTAAAGTTCAGTGGTGTTCATGTTGTTGTCTCACACAGTTGTTCTGCAAATAAATAAAATTACCCATTTTCCACTGACATATTTAAAATTAATTTTATTAAATTAATTTATATAATTCCTACTAAGTCTAGGTAAAATATGATCTGTAAGACAGCTTATATATAAAACTCTTAAGCAAACCCTCATATCAAAGAAACCATAACAAATAACTAATCAATCCAAACTCCAAATTACCCTTCCCCCAATCAGCCATGTTTTGGGGATACTGTAACCCAGTCAAAATAGGGTAGTTTCCTTCTAGGATAGTCTGCCAAGAAAAAAGTTGGGACAATAAGATTGGATTGTAATGTAAACCCAAATTCTGTAAATAACACTTTTGGAAGGTACATTTGCATACCTGATGTATAGAAAAGGAGCTTTTAAGATGCTACCATATTTGGGGGAAGGTTAATTTTCCTTGTGGGGAATATATCTTAAGTTAATAATGGTGTTCTTTTCATGTAAATCCCTTTCTATCTCCAATGGATTACTTTATATCTCCTTATTTTGTTTTGAAATTGTTTTCTTCTTGTTATTTTTTCTCCCCTTATTAAAACTTTGTTCCTTTTGCAAGAAATGTGATTTTTTTTTGGGGGGGGGATTGGGACCATTTCAGGAAGTCTAACCTTAAGATGGTAAAAAGATGCCCATCCTTCCATCTTTTCTGTTTTCATGTGCCTTCCTGAGAGAAGGGATGAAGAAAAATAAATTATGCTGGACATGTCATGACAAGGCAAATGTTGAAATAAAAGTAAAAGAGTGACATGGTGATCTTTAAATGGATCAGGGTTTGGGACACTACCAACATTTTTCCTCTTTTTTCCTCTCCCAGTCTTTTGTATATTCACTGCTGTCTGTCTGACCATGAGAAGCTTGAAAAAGCTTTGCCTATGTTGTTCTGGTAACTTTTTAGAGAAAAGTGACTGTATTCTCAAAGGCAGCCTAACAACCAGTTGGGGAGATCCAGTTGGACTATTAGCTGACTTGGTCATCCGTATCATCAAAATACAGCTCCTAAATTTAAACTAATTAAAAAAAAAACTTTCTCAACTGGAAAACTATTGGAGACTTAGAAACAAGCTTCTTATACCCGTGGCGGCAGTATTAGAATGCAGTATTGCAGGCTAATTCTCTAATTCTGCTGACTGCCAGCAGTTCAACCCTGACCGGCTCAAGGTTGACTCAGGTTTCCATCCTTCTGAGTTTAGTTAAATGAGGTGCCAGACTGTTGGAGGCAAACCACTCAGGGAATGCTATAAAGCACTATGAAACAGTATATGTCTTTTAAATTTTACTGCATTGCATGTGGCTTTTTGTTTTGCTTATTTGCTTTTGTTTTTTGTTTGTTTGTTTCAAACTGACACCTGCATTAACATATGGTTTATGCTGCTTGTCCTTCTCCTTTTATGTTATTTCACAATACTAAATAATTCCCTAAATACAATAAATATGAACTTCTCTGTAACTAATTGCAGAGTTCCAGGCAAGAGAGTAATAATTTGGCAACTAAGGTTTTCCTTTCTAGAAAAACACATTTTAAAAAAAAAAAAACGGGGGGAAAGGAAGGAGAAAACAGCATTACAATAGTGCAAGATGTTTATTTATTTATTTGATTTGTCAATCACTTATAAGATAATAGGTATAAATATAAACATAATTATGAATACATGAAATGGATACATATAAGAAAAATAAAAAGAAACAATAGGACAGGGATGGAAGGCACGTTTGTGTGCTTATGCACGCCCCTTAAAAATTAATGGAAAATGAATTTGATCATTCAGCTAAAGTTACTTATCAGCAAGCCTTTTACTGGATGCCTAATCCATCATGCATTCCAAAGCATTGGTCTTCAAAGTATAAAGGAACCCTTGACTGCTAATAAGACATAATAGCAGACTGTAACATACATCCTTTTGTGAATGGCAAACTCTATGCTGTGCTTACACTGAGAAATGTTTTCAATTTAATTCTATCTAGAGTTTACAGAACACATATTCCAGGGCAAATTCTGGTTACTTTTGGGAATAATTTAAACTGTTGTTTTTAACAATTAGAAAAAGGAATGAGCTAGAATAGATGTTGTGTGTGAAATTGTTTTTAATCACAATTGAAAATGTCATACAATTCAGTATACATGATATTGATTTAAGCAGTGTGGAACAATTTAAAAGTAGACATTCTTGGCTAATGAGTTAATTTTTAATGATAATTTTATTACATGGTTGAACTTAATACTTAAAATGTGTGGGCTATCTGGTTCTGACAAAGAAAATTAATGTATTTGTGGATTCCTCCTGGACACAGCATTATTGCCCTTCATTAAAATAGATGGGTATTTGGAGATGATAGGAGTGGTTTTTTACAAACTCATCTTAAACTAAGATGACCAAATCAGTTCCTTGATTTGGTAAGACAAAGAAACACTATTCTTTTCTGAATTGTTTCCCACTGTAAAAGAGGAAAAAAGAAGCAGAATAGAAATGTATCATCAGAAATATAGTTTTCGTTTGCTTGAATGAATGGATTTACATTGGCCCTTTGAAATAAAGTTTGATGCAGACTTCTATATGTGATATCTTTGGTGAAATGAACAACACTGATAACAAAATGCAATAAACTTATATAAGAGAAGCTGCCCACTTAAGCAATTTTTGATTGGAAGTTTCTTTCATTTATCAAAATCATACTATGATAATAGGATGAACAAAAAGAAACAACACTGAAAGCTGGAAATCACACCAACATTTAAACAAAGAACAAACCTTTGTCACTGATAAAATCTAGCTCCAATTTCAGAATTTCCCATAAAATTGAATATTTACAAAAAACAAAAAGGTATTTATTCTATTGTCCAGAAATAGAAAAATAAAAAGAATAATTCAACATATGTCATTCAAAACTTAATTGGAGTCAAAAGATAATTTAAAACTGAACAATTCTAGACTGCTGAATATGAAGTCAGATACATTGTAAAGCAAGAGGTGTGTTTAAAAGGAAAGTCTAGATAAAACGCAATAAATTGATGAGTCTAAATGGTGAGGAAAGTGTTTCTTCAGTTCAAATTATCATTTATTATTGTTTTTTTTTTATTCAATAAGATGAAGCTTCAATTTGGAAATTTGATTCCAAGCCAGTTCAATCAAGCATCTAAAAAGATTTACTTTTACGATTTATTCTGAAAGATTAAATCAATTGACAAGTTGAACTGGGTGCTTCTGAACCAATTCACCTATTTAGAAAGTCAAAATGGATCAGTGATTTGAAGCAGCAGTTTGAATTGTATCAGGACTGACTTGCGAATTCATCTTGTGTATGGTTTCTATTGAGCATAGGTGAATATTCAATAAGGATAGGAAAGAATGTGTTTGAGCTACATTCTCTTCTAAACAAAGGTGACTCTGTCAGGTTCCCAGGTTCTCAATCATGAATTTGCTTTGACTCACTTAAGTATAGTTTACAAGACCAAAAGCTTATTTGAGGACACCACAGTTAGAATGATAATACAAAGCAATGATGAGGTCTCAAAACAAGTAAACAATAAGATAAAAAGTGGGCCAAAGAAAAATGGTTTTTAGATATAGTACAAAGATATTTCCACTTTAGATTATAGACCCTTATAATTTAGAACATGCAAACCCACAAAGCCATTACAGAGGAATCATTTTTTATTTTAAGTCAGATGAATGCCTTTTACAATTCTGCCACTATTTTTGCAAAGATAAATAACTGATTTATCTGGTTGCTGGTAAGGTGGGATGTATCAAAAGTGGTCAAACACACGGTATCTAAATTCATTTTGAAATATTTCTTCTTTTTTTAAATACTCACCTCTTGAAATACACAAAGTCACTTCACAGAGTAGAACAATTCTGTACTCCCTGTTAGAAAACTCTCAACATGTTATTAACAGAAGCTATGTAGAAATGAATATTAAAATATAATTGTTAATATAAACAATTAAAATATAATTGTTTATATATTTCATTAGAAATGGGAACTATAGGCATTGCCTTTACAGCTATTTTGGATTTACTTAACTGAATTCAGATTTATCTTTCTTGTATTATGCATGATGTTCCTAGCCATGACTATTTGAAGTTACCTAAACACTCTTCCTAACCCTCTTCCTATTTTCCTAATTGCAGCCCCTTTTATTTCTCCAGCATATAAAAATACAAAAGTAATGTAGCATTGCAATCACTTCTAAAGAGTCAAGGAAAAAATGTTGTCTTCAAGAAACAGAATCCCACTCTCTGTGAGGCCACAGTAAGTATCAGGAAGGAAACTAATTGTAACAACAATTAGCTTTGGATCACTAGAATTTGTTTAAAGATGGTGGATCAGATGAGCCCTGTAATTCATTCCAAGTGATGTGTACATATAACCTAACTTGTTAGCTAACATTTTAGCCACTGACATCTAACATATCCTCTCTAAATAAATATATAAAGCAATTGCCTTAATTAGTTTGGGTTATTAAAGGACATTAGCCATAGGGGGAAGGCAAGGATGGAGGCATTTTATCCCTGCTGATGACAAAAATATAGATGTGACTGAACGAAAGAAGACAAATACTTTACTTCAAATTGTCTGGTACAAACAATAACGCATTTAGCTTGCATTTAGCTAGCGTAATCCCTGCCTTCAATGTTGTGATCTGTTACTTTTGCTGTTCTGGTCAGTGGAGAAGGCTAAGCTTAATGGCCTATTGATTCCATTGCAGCGGCAACCTTTTCCAATGAATTATGATGTAGCTTGGTCTCTGATTCCTTTCACCTATTGTAAGGGCTTATTTACAATTCATCATCTCTTGGAAGAAAGGTAACTAGTCTCCTCCTCCTTCCTACTGTGGCATTAGTATTTGGAGTATTTCCCTCTATTGGTGATAAATATAAAATGGGGAAAAGGGGACACTGGTATTTCCATAAGTCACAATATCACAACAGTAAGACCATCAAAAGTCAATCACATAGGTCTATATAAATAAATTACTGACTTTCCTGCTATCAAGGTTGAACTTTTATGATTTCTTTGTAGAAGGCCACCTCTCTGCTCCTTTTGTAGGGTCTTTGCAGAGAAAATGAAAAATCCCATTATTAAAGAATTTTTAAGGTGTTTAGAGTACATTTCTATGCACATGTGTTGCATGGGTATGAGCAGGGGGAATAAGGGAGATAAAAGACATGTATTTGATGAAGTTGTCACACAAAGATGGCAACCTATAGTATGCACTAGCAGCAGCCATAATAGTCCAGGTACATAATTGTAACATTGCTGTGACATCCTGAGGTAGGTTTTGTTTTTTGGTACCATTGAGGTTTGCTCTGGATAGTGCTGTGCCAATGCTGAAGGTTGTTCCTTTTATTTTCCTTATTTTAGGACATTGGATGTTTAAATGGCCATTATCATTATTTCTTATTGTTTAAGCCCAAACAGGGTCAATTTAGCATGAATTATAACTGATTTATTCCTATTCCAGAGGAAATAAATTGTTTAATTTGCCAAATTGTTTAACCTGCCTTGTTTGATTCAGAAACATTGGTTCTGCTCCATTTCTTTTAGTCTACTGCAAATAATGACACTGCAGTAGCTACCAAAATGAAGAAGGTGGAGTCTTCCTAATTTAGATCAATATCAGGTTGATGAAGAAAAAAGAATCTTGGATTAAGTAATTTATAATTTCCAAACCAGAGTGATTCTTGGGATGAGATCATGGATGACCTGCCCCAACCACAACATGTTTAAATAACAATAAATATTATTTGTCTTGGGTTCCTAATTATCTCATCCTTGGCATTTTGCTTTTTTATGTAAAGCTTTTGACATGAGCTCCTATAAAAGGCAAAAAGAAAGCTGGTGCATTTTAATTGGCTAGAAGTCTTCTAGGGATTTGAAAAACAATAATTTGCAAAAAAAAGTGCTTCAGGACATGTGAACTCTTGAAACTTGAAGTAACTGAATCCACTTCTAGCGGTGATAATTCAAGTACACATTTCCAACGGTGAGTGCATTTTTATGGATATACATATATATATA
>BHEV01054384.1:0-24145 GCA_004319985.1 Emydocephalus ijimae
AGGTAACCAGGACACTGGGGACAAAGTTGGAGCTAATAAAGGGACTCCTACTGATTATCTGACTGTGTTGCCTTTGTGCCACGCCCCTTTGGGTCATCACAACTACCTAGAGCCACACTGGGAAGAGAAAAACCAGCCCATGGGTGTTCTTCTTCCTTAAGGCTTCCAGGAGGCACTGAAGTTGCCGAAGATTTGATAAATACCAGTTTTTAGTTGATGTTTTGTGGTGTTGTATAATAGTGGTGAATTAAATAACATAGTCATAGGTTTGGGGATTCTGAACATGTCTAGCTTAATGAAAAGAAGGACCAGGTGTGACATGATAGCAGTCTTCCGATATTTGAGGGCCTGTTACAAAGAAGAGGAAGTCAAATTATCTTTCAAAGGAAGATAAGAAACAATGGAGAGAACCAACTTAGAACCAAGGAGGAAATTCCTATTACAATTTTACCCAGGGGAACAGCTTGCCTCTAGAAGTTGTGGATGCTCCAACTCTGGAAGTTTTCAAGAAGAGACTGGACAGTCACTTGTCACAAAAGGTATAGAATCTCCTGCTTGAGCAGTGGGTTGGACTACAGGACCTCCAAAGTCCCTTCCAGCTCAATTTTTATTGATTTTCAATCTATTCTCCAAAGCAGAACAAGAACAAAAACTAATCAAGGGGAGAAGCAACCTAGAACTAAGGAGAAACTTCTAGACAATGAGAACAATTAATCAGTGGAACAACTTGCCACCAGAAGCTGTGAATGCTTCAACACTGGAGGTTTTTACTGGACAACCATTAGTCTCAATTGGTGTAGGGTCTCCTGCCGGAGCAGGGGTTTAGACTAGACCAGTGGTTGCCAACTGGTGGGCTAGGGACCACTGGCGGTCTGTGAAAAAATTTTGGTGGTCCACAGAGAAATGTCTCCCACAAAGCAATTAATCCAGGCTGCGTGGGAACAGAAGACTGTGCCGCCCACATGGCCAACGGGAACACAAGGCTTGCGTCGCTTGCATTGTGAACAACAAGAGGTATAGGGAGGAGAAGGGGGAGAGGGCGGAGGGGGGGAACTTGACCCACTCGCCCCACTTGCCTGGCCAGGCTACTGGGCTGCTTCTTTCCGCTTCTTTCTTCTTCTGCTTTTGGCTGCACGCGAGGAAAGCAGCGAAAGTCTTTCTTTCTCTTCCCCAAACTCCGCCAGAAATGAGTCTTTGGGACCCTGCAAGGCCTCCAGCTCCGAGAGGCTGCGCTGACAAAGACTCGTTTCTGGCAGAGTTTGGGGGGAGAGAAATAAAGACTTCTGCTGGTTTCCTTGCATGAAGCCAAAAATCTCTCTCTCTCTCTCTCCCCCTGAGAACGGAGCTGGAGATGGTATCCTGCGATCTCAAATAAAGAACGATCGATCGGTAGGAAAACGGGGTGGGGGATTTTCCTACAGACTTTTTTTGGGGGGGAGATTTTCCCAGGGTCTCTGGTCCACAGGATTTAAAATGATCAGTTTGGTGATCCCTGAGGTCCAGAAGGTTGGCAACCCCTGGACTAGAAGATCTCGAAGGTCCCTTCTGTTATTCTGTAAAAAGATTTTTGATGCCGGAGACAAGAAACAGCTGTTGGGGAGGGGGAGGCAGACAGCTTTCCTTCCTCTTTCCCCTCTTCTCCTCTTTAGCCTCCCCCATCTGTTCACACTCAATTCCACACTAGAGTGGAATTAAAATTCATCTAGACTATCATCTCCAGGCATCTTCCCAATGCACTGAGATCCAACAGGCATCTGTGTCCCCAGATGTGCAAGATTGCCACGAGGCATCAGGCAAGGATGTTGATTCGTTACCCCATCTGGGCTCTGTCATTAACAGATGAACAAAGTTGGAAGGGACCTCGGAAGTCATCTAGTCCAACCCTACACCCCCTCCCAAGCAGGAGACCCTACACCATTTATGATACATGGGCAGTCCAGTCTCTTCTTAAAAGCCTCCAGTGATGAAGCTCCCACAACTTCCGAAGGCAACTTTTACTCACTGGTGGGATTCAAATTTTTTTACTACTGGTTCTGAGGGCATGGCTTGATGGGCATGGATTAATGGGTGTGGCTGGGTGGGCAGGGCAGGGGAAGGATATACTGCAAAATCCCCCTTCCCTCCCCACCCCACTAACCTGCTTTCCAGCTCTGTTCTCCTGTGCAGGGCAACCTAAGGAGACCCAGCTGATCAGCTGGGACTCAATGGGAGGCAGAGAATAATGGGGTTGGCAGGGCCAGTCAGAGGTGGGATTGGCTGGTTCTCTGAACTACTCAAAATTTCTGCTTCCAGTTCTCGAGAACTGGTCCGAACCTGTTGAATACCACCTTGCTTCTGTTCCATTGGTGGATTGTTCTCACTGTCAGAAAGTTTCTCCTTATTTCTAAGTTGAATCACTTCTTGATCCGTTTCCATCCATTATTCCTTGTCTGGCCTTCCGATGCCTTGGAAAACAGTTTGACCCCCTCCTCTCTGTGGCAGCCCCTCAGATATTGGAAGACTGCTATCCTGTCTCCCCTGGTCCTTCCCTTCCCTAGACTAGCCATGCCCGGTTCCTGCAACCGTTCATCATATGTTTTATCCTCCAGTCCCCTAATCCTCTTTTATTGCTCTTCTCTGCACTCTTTTTAGAGTCTCAACAACTTTTTTATAGTGTGGTGAGTAAAACTGGACGCAGGACTCTAGCGGTAGCCTGACTAAGCTTCCTCTCAAGTTGCATGCTCATCGGCAAGGCGTTGTAGCCACTGGTATCCTCGTATGGCCGTGAAGCCTCTGGAAACCAAGTCGTGGAATTGGTGGGAGGAAGCCATTTCGCCTTTGCTGTTTCCAGGGTGGCCAAGCGGGCCAGATCTAAGCACTCCACAGGCTAGATCGAGCCCATAGGCCTTGAATTTGATATTCCCAGACTAGAAGACCTCCACAGTCCCTTCTCACCCTGTGATGCTGGGGACAATACCTCCCCAATTTGGATCGATTACATCCGGTCTACCTGGTTTCCCCGAAAATACAACCTACCCTGAAAATAAGTCCTAGCTTGATTTTTACACACACGCCCAATATAAGCCCTACCCCCCCCCCCCAAAATAAGCCCTTATTAAGATCCTGCCCACTCCAGAATGCACTGGTAAAAATTAAACTAGGGTGGGGGTTGGGAGAGGTGGAGCTGCCCTACTACTTACAGTTTGGACAGTGGTAGCCAGTTGTATCCAGGCCTTGCACACCCTGAAACCTGCCTTGCCAGCCCATTTCTTTTGCAGCCAACAAGGCTGGCAAGGCTTTCCCAAAGGCCTCTGGAGCTGGTTACAAAGCTCTGGATTGATCCAGAGTTCAATTATCAGCTGCAGAGGCCTTCAGGAAAGCCTTGCCGGCCGCAGAAGAAGAAGTTCCTGAAGGCCTGTGACAGCAAAAAGGAGGTCACACACACACACACACACACACCGTGTTTCTCCAACAATATGGCCTCGCCCAATAGGAAGACCCAGCATGTTTTCTAGGCATAAAATGAAATTAAGCCCCTCCCCCCAAATTTAGGCCTATTTTAAAACATGCGAAATGGGGGGAAGGGCGGGGGGACTTGCCGTTAGGAGCGCCCCACGGGCAGCCATGCCTCGCCACCAGTTGCTCCTAATGGGCGATCATGGCAGAGTGCAGAGAGCTCCCTACTCCTGCCAAGCACCTTTGCTGTAGACCCAAGAGCTTCAGCACCCACTGCTGTTGATTTCCCTTCTGCCCATGACGCTGCCGTGTTTTCGAGCTGCCTCTTCCACATTTGGAGCACTGCCCCGTTTGGAGCTGCCGCTTCCGCATTTGGAGCTGCCACTGCATTTGGAGCACTGCTTCTGCGTTTGGAGCTGCTGCTTCCACATTTGGAGTGCCACCACTGTTTGGAGCACCGCTGCTGTTTGGAGCTGCTGCTTCTGCATTTGGAGCTGCCGTGGCGTTTGGAGCACCACCACTGCGTTTGGAGCTGTTGCTTCTGCGTTTGGAGCACCACAGCTGTTTGGAGCACCACCACCATATGGAGCGCCGCCGCTGTCCAAACACGCTCCAAACACACTCCAAACATGCTCCAAACAGCGGCGGTACTCCAAACGTGAGGGCAGCTCCAAACGCAGAAGCGGCAGCTCCAAACGCAGTGGTGGTGCTCCAAACACGGAAGTGGTAGCTGCAAACACGGTGGCGGCATGGGCAGAACGGAAAGCAACAGTGGTGGGCACCAAAGGTCTCGGGTTTGCAGCAAAGGAGTTTGGCGGGAATAGGGAGCTCTCTGCACTCCACCATGATCACCCGTTAGGAGCGGCTGGTGGCGAGGCTGCCTGTGGGGTGCTCTAGACAAGGATGCAAGGGGGGGAATTAAGTCACCCCCAAAAAGACAGCCTCGACGTTTTTTCAGGGCTCATTTTCGGGGAAACAGGGGATATATTTAAAGTTGAGAGGCTGACATTTTCCTGGCCCTCAAAAGAAATTCCTAGCTAGTTTTGCCTCCTGCAGCCACCTTGTGGCTTGTTCCACGCAAGAGGAACGTTGGCGTTAATTGATTTAATTTATGAGCTTAAGGCTCAGGCCATGTGGCACTCAGCAACTTTATGGGGAACATATGGAGGTAATTTATCTCCATTTGGTGCAGTGGGACAGGAGAAGAAGAAGAGGAGGAGGAGGAGGAGGAAGAAGAGGAAAAGGGAGGCGCTAAAGACTTGGTTAACTCAGCCATCAATCAGAAGTGGTATTCAGCTATAGAATCAGCAGTGGAAATTTTGAACAGTTCAGAGAATCCGGCCAATCCCATCTCTTCTCTGCCTCCCATCGAGTCCCAGCTGATTGTCTGGGTCTCCTTTGGTTGCCCTGCAGAGGAGAACAGAGCTGGAAAGCAGGTTAGTGGGGTGGGGAGGGAAGGAGGATTTTTCAGGATATCTTTCCCCTGCTATGCCCACCAAGCCACACTCAGCATGCCACACCCACAAAACCGGAAGTAAAAAAAATTAAATCCCACCACTGCCATCAATGTTATTTTTTTTCTAATTGAGCCCCTGCCGTGTGCGCTGCCCTAGATCTGCACATGCGTACACACACACACACACACACACACATATATGCATACATACATCATCCATCCATCCATCATATATTTGTTTTCTTATATACATCATATATACATATACATAAACATTTGTTTTCTTACGTTTTCGCAGGTACTTACATGCATGGCATTCAGCTTTGTTCGGGTATTTTCCCACGTCATTGTAGTTGTGCTTTTAAAGTTGTAGCAAAGTTTTGGCAGAATTTCATCTGCCATCATCGGGCTTCTGTATGATGATTCTATATGATGATGGCAGATGAGATTCTGCCGAAACATTGCTACAACTTTAAAAGCACAACTACAATGACGTGGGAAAATACCCGAACAAAGCNATGGCCTTCGCCCACTTGGCGCCCTCCGAAGTAGCTAGAACTACGACTCCCATATTCTGGCTGGGAATTCTTGGTAACGTAGCCCCCTTACACCTCCTGAGTGTCAGGTTGGAGAGGACAGCATCGGTCAAGCTGATTTGGTCTATGTAGGGATGCTCAGCACTGTCCTCCCCGTCCAGCCACCGTTTTCCTCCTGGCCAATCTGCCAGGCCTTGTTTAGGGTTTCTGCAGTTTTTCCTCCTTTGGGAGGAATCCAGGAAAAAAACCCCTGGGAAAGGGGGAGGGAGAGGAGACAGGCTCCCCAGAGATTTCCTGGCTGTTTTTTCTTAAGTCCTCCCCCTCACCCCCTCCCCGGTCCCCAATTAGAAGGCTGTAACTTGATCTGCGGCTGGTGAGACAGTGTTCTGTGTGTGTGTGTGTGTGAGAGAGAGAGAGAGAGAGAGAGAGAGATTAAGAGCAATTGCGTTCTCTTCGCTAATGATGTAAAGCTATTTACATACAACACTACCACCCTTCAAAAAGACCTCGATGATGTATCAGAATGGTCAAACAAATGGCAACTTCAAATCTCAACAAATAAATGCTCTGTCTTACATATTGGCAAAAAAATAAAACCAGAATATAAAATACAGGCTGAATAGTCAAGACCTTATTGATGATCCAAACTCTGTCAAGGATCTTGGAGTACTCATCTCTAATGACCTAAGTGCTAGAGTCCACTGTGACTACATAGCCAAAAAAGCATTAAGAGTTCTTAACCTAATCCTGTGTAGCTTTTTCTCTGGTAATATCACACTATTAACTAGAGCATACAAAACATTTGCTAGACCAATACTTGAATACAGCTCATCAGTCTGGAACCCACATTACGTATCTGATATTAAAACAATTGAGAAAGTCCAGAAATATTTCACAAGAAGAGTTCTCCACTCCTCTACTCGTTGCAGAATACCTTATGCCACCAGACTCAAAATTCTAGACTTAGAAAATCTAGAACTACGCTGTCTTCGGTCCGATCTAAGTATAGGATATAAAATCATACATTGCAATGTCCTACCTGCCAATGAATACTTCAGCTTCAACCATAACAACACAAGAGTAAACAATAGATACAAACTCAAGGTTAAACCAAACTTGATTGCAGGAAATACGACCTCAGCAACAGAGTGGTCAATGTCTGGAATCCTCTACTTAACTCTGTGGTTTCTTCCCCAAACCCCAAAAACTTTAACCTTAGACTGTCGACTATTGACCTCACCCCTTCCTTTCCTAAGAGGTCTGTAAGGGGCGTGCATAAGCGCACCAACGTGCCTACCGTCCCTGTCCTATTGTTTCGTTTATTTTTCTTATAGGTATCCATGTGTTCATAACTATGTTTTTACTTATACCTATTATCTTGTAAGCGATTGACAAACCAAATAAAATAAAATAAAAGATAAAGAGAGAGGGAGGGAGGGAGGGAGAGAGGTTAGATCAGATCTCTCTCTCACACACACACACACACACACACACACCATTTTGGCCAAACGAGGCTGCTTGGAAGCGGTCGCTGGGGACCTGAGACAAAGCTCCCGCCTGCAAAGCGATTCGATGCTGCCCTCTACAGGCCGTGCCCAGAAAACAACGCCTGCTGAGCCGCCTCCGTTGCTTTTGGCTGGGGTGGGGGGCAAATCGTTGTTTTGGCACAGCTGCGTCCCCATCTCTGCCTGAGTCTTTGGGAGACAACCTAGATAACAGAATAACAGAGGTGGAAGGGACCTTTGGTGGTCTTCTAGCCCACCCCACCCCGTTCAAGCAGTAGACCCTATACTGTTTCACAAGAATCCAACCTCCTCTTAAGAAGCTCCAGTGTGGGAGCATTCACAACTGCTGGTGGCACTGGTTAATCTTTTTTTCTTTTTTTTTTTTCATTGTTCAGAAATTTCTCCTTAATTCCAGGTTGCTTTTCTCCTGGATTCGTTTGGAGGAGGTGAAGGAAAAGAGACAGAGGGGGTCCTGGCTGCCCCAAAGGCTTCAAGTGGCTATGCAGCCATTTCATTTTTTTATGTGACTGTTTTACATTTTATTTTATTATTTTTACATTTAATTTTATTTTACTATTGTTTTATGTTTTTATTTTCATTTTATTCTAGCAAGGGCAATGGCAACGGCCCTTAGACATAGATCACGCCGCTTCACAATGCTTTAAAGCCTTCTGTCTCTAGAGTAAGCCTCTTGCCGCCACCCCTCCCCCACCACAACAATCTGTGTCCTCATTTTACCCACCCCGGAAGGATGGAAGGCGATTGAATTGCCGGCAGTCAGCAGAGTTAGCCTGCAAAACTGCACTTTAACCATTGCATCATTAGACTCCTATTTTTATTTTATTTAATAATTTTAATTTTAATCTATTCTATGCATCTATATTCTCTCCTCTCCTCTCCTCTCCTCTTCTGTTCTATTCTATTCCTATTCCTATTTTTTATTCTATTCTCTTCGGTTCTATTCCGTTCCATTCCATTCTATTCTATTCTTCCATATATTCTGTTCTGTCCTACTCTGTATGCATATTCTATTCTATTCTGTTCTATTATTCTGTATTCCTATTCTATTCTATTCCTGAATTCTATTCTATTCTATTTTCATATATTCTGTTCTGTTCTGTTCTATTCTATTCTGTATTCATATTCTATTCTGTTCTATTATTCTGTATTCCTATTTTATTCTATTCCTGAATTCTATTCTGTTCTATTCTTCTGTGTTCCTATTCCTGTTCTGTTCTGTTCTATTCTATTCTATTCTATTCTATTCTATTCTATTCTATTCTATTCTATTCTATTCTATTCTATTCTATTCTATTCTACTCTACTCTACTTTACTCTACTCTACTTGTGGACTTCAAATCCCAGAATCTTCAGCATGGCTGGCCAGGGAATTCTGGGAATTGAAGTTCACCAGGCTTTAAAACTTAACTTTAAGACTTGTGGACTTCAGCTCCCAGAAACCTCAGCCAGCCATGCTGGAGAATTCTGAGAGTTGAAGTCCACAAGTCTTTAAAAGTGGCCAAAGTTAGAGACCCCCTGCCTTAGATAAAACAGTCTTAAAACAGATCAGTACAGGTAATCCTCGTCTTACGACCACAACTGAGCCAAACTTTCTGCTGTTAAGTGAAACATTTGTTAAATGAGTCATACCCCATTTCACAACCTTTCTCGCCTCCATTGTGACACGGTCGTTAAGTGAATCGGGATTCCCCATTGACTTTGCTTGCTGGAACATCACAAAAGGGGACCATGTGATTCCCGGACGCTGCGACCATCATAAATATTATGAGTCAGTGGCCAAGGGTCTGAATTTTGATATGACCACAGAGATACTATAACAGTCACATTGGTGAAAAACACCCTCAGTCACTTTGTTCAGGGCCATTGTAACTTCAAACGGTCGCTAAATGAACTGTCGTAAGTTAAGGACTACCTATAAATTGGGGGGGGGTTTAATCCCAAAAGACCATAATTGGCAACTTAACAAGAAGAAAATATAAAAGAAATGACCAGGGGTTGAGTTTAATTAGGAGATTTTACTTTAAAAGGAGCATAATGGCAATTAGGGCGTAGAGAAACACTGCTCCAATTAGGATAAAATTAAGAGGCATGGATTTAGGTCCTAGCCCACCAGGACTTCTGCAGTAGCAGCAGGTTCCCATGGAAAAACCCACTGGATTTGGAAAACTCTTCCTGGTTCCCCTGAAAAACATCGGGTGTCGTCTTCACCAGGTAAGTTGGAAGACTTTGATGGAAAAGGGCACCAAGATGTGCTTCGTGAAGAAGAAGAGGATGACCATGTTGAGCACGGATGGAAAGTTGCTTGTTTGCTCATTCATTCAACCATCCAACAATCCAACAATCAAACCATCCATCCATCCATCCATTCATCCAACCATCCATCCATCCATCCATCTATCCATTGAACCATCCAACCATCCATCCATCCATCTGACCATCCATCCATCTGACCATCCATCCATCTATCCTTCTGACCATCCAACCATCCATCCATTTGACCATCCATCTGACCATCCATCCGACCATCCATCCAACTATCCATCCAATCATCCAATCATCCAACCATCCACCCACCCAACCATCCATCCATCCATCTGACCATCCAACCATCCATCCATCCATCCATCCAACAATCCCACCATCCATCCATCCGATCATCCATTTGACCATCCATCCATCCATCCATCTGACCATCCACCCATCCAACAACCCAACCATCCATCCATCTGACCATCCATCCATCGACCATCCAACCATCCATCCATCAACCATCCAACCATCCATCCATCCATCCAACCATCCATCCATCTGACCATAAAACCAACCAACCATCCATTCATCCAACCATTCATCCATCTGACCATAAAACCATCCAACCTTCCAACCATCCATCCAACCATCCATTCTACTATCCAACCATCCATCCGACCATCCAACCATCCATCCATTGACCATCCAACCATACATCCATACATCTGTCCATCCATCCAACAATCCATCCATCTGACCATAAAACCATCCAACCATCCATCCATCCAACCATCCATCCATCCAACCATCCAACCATCCAACCATCCAACCATCCAACCATCCAACCATCCAACCATCCAACCATCCAACCATCCAACCATCCATCCACCCATCCGTCCATCCAAACTTCCATCCACCTGACCATAAATCCATCCATCCATTCTACCATCCATTCTACCATCCATCCATCCATCCATCCATCCATCCATCAGTATAAATGAAATGACCAGGAGTTGAGTTTAATTAGGAGATTTTACCTTAAAAGGAGCATAATGGCAATTAGGGCGTAGAGAAACACTGCTCAAATTAGGATAAAATTAAGAGGCATGGATTTAGGTCCTAGCCCACCAGGACTTCTTCTGCAGTAGCAGCAGGTTCCCATGGGAAAACCTGCTGGATTTGGAAAACTCTTCCCAGATCCCCTGAAAAGCGTTGGGGTGTCGTTTTCACCAAGTGAGCTGGAAGACTTTGATGGAAAGGGGCACCAAGATGTGCTTTGTGAAGAAGAAGATGATGACCGGTGGAATCAAGGACAGGATGAAGGCAAAGACTGAGGGCAGCAGGCGTCCGAAGAAAGCATCCACGATGGGCCGGATCGACTTGATGAAGAGGACGATGGAAGGGATCACGTGGTCATAGATGATGAAGAAAGGGAGGAGGATGAAGAAGAGAAGAACAAAACTGACCCGCAGGAGGATGTCGCAGAAGAGGAGAGTGAAACCAATGGACAGCAGTTTGCGGAGACAGCGGAATAGGCCGCTTAGGGTGATGTGAAGAGCCATGTTCTTGCTGGACGTCTCGCCGAGAAGGTTGGACTGGTTTCCCACCAACTGGTCCTGTTGGTTGATACAACGTCTCTGGAAAGAAGGAGCATGGATGGAAACTTGCTTGTTTGCTCATTCATTCATTCATTCATTCATTCATTCATTCATTCATTCATTCATTCATTCATTCATTCATTCATCCAACTATCCAGCCATCCAGCCATCCAACCATCCATCCATCCATCCATCCATCCATCCAACTATCCAACCATCCATCCATCCAACCATCTGACCATCCATCCATCCAACTATCTGTCCATCCAATCATCCGACCATCCATCCATATAACCATCCATCCAACCATCCATCCAACCATCCATTCTATCCATTTATTTAACAAAATAAAAAAGTTGGAAGGGACCCATTTTTTGCACATTTCAACATGCTTTCAAACTGCTAGGTTGGCAGAAGCTGGGATCAGTCACGGGAGCTCACTCCATGATGCAGCACTTGGGATTCGAACCACTTGAACTGCCAACCTTTCTGGTTGACAAGCTCAGCGCCTTAGCCCCTGTGCCACTGCATTCCCCCATTTTAGATTAGGCCTCCCTAAATGTAAGAGGCAAAACTAAGGTCAAAGCTTTTGCCATTGCAGCTAAACCCACCTGTCTCTTGTCTGTCCCATCATCTGACCATCTCTTGTAGTTCCATTGGGCCATATGCCCAGGGTTACTTCTGCCCGCTATCTCTCCTCCAGAGGACAGCAGCCGCTTCTTTAGCCATGTCTTCTCACCAGCCGTCTACCATGAGGAGACAAACTGGCTTTGCTTCCTTCCGGTGATGTCACAAACAGGAGTGGGTGGAGACTCCTGGCTCCGAGAGAGGAGAATATTTGCAGCTCAGGGTTGAAAGGAAGGGTCCTAGGCACTCTCTGAGTTTGGCGGTTCTCTTGCAGACATTTCATTACCCACCTAGGTAACATTATCAGTGCTAGAAGGGAGGAGGAGGAGGGAGAGGGAGAGGGAGGAGGAGGAGGACTGTGGGGTCCTTGGTGCTCTCTGAGCTGGGTGGTTTTCTTGCATATGTTTCATGACCCACCTAGGTAACATCATCAGTGCTAGATGCTGCAATAGATAACTGCACCAACCCTCACTTCCTTTCCAGCACTGATGCTGTTATCTAACTGGGTAATGAAATGTCTGCAAAAATACAAGAAAGATCAGAGAGCACCAAGGACCTCCACAGTCTTCCTCCTCCTCTTCCCTCCTTTTCCTCCTCTTCCTCTTTCCTCCTCTTTCTCCTCCTTCTCCTCTTCTCTCCTCCTAGTCCTCCTCTTTCACTTTCCTCCTCCTCTTTCTCCTCCTCTTTCTCCTCCTCTTCCTCTTTCCTCCTCCTCTTTCTCCTCCTCCTCCTTCTCCTCTTCTCTCCTCCTATTCCTCCTCCTCTTCCTCTTTCCTCCTCCTCTTTCTCCTCCTTCTCCTCTTTTCTCCTCCTAGTCCTCCTCTTTCACTTTCCTCCTCCTCTTTCTCCTCCTCTTTCTCCTCCTCTTCCTCTTTCCTCCTCCTCTTTCTCCTCCTCCTCCTTCTCCTCTTCTCTCCTCCTATTCCTCCTCCTCTTTCTCCTCCTCTTTCTCCTCCTTCTCCTCTTCTCTCCTCCTAGTCCTCCTCTTTCACTTTCCTCCTCCTCTTTCTCCTCCTCTTTCTCCTCCTCTTTCTCCTCCTCTTTCTCCTCCTCCTCCTCCTCCTCCTCCTCCTCCTCCTCACTGAAAACCCTACTCCCTTCTAGCACTGATGATGTTCCTCAGTTGGGTCATGAAACGAGGAAACCACCAAGCTCAGAGACTATCAAGGACCCCACAACCTGCAACATTTCGATTCATTCATTTTTTTCTGATCAGCTGTGTTCCCCTTGTGACCTCAAAGCATCAGGGGGAGAAACGTCCTTCTGTCTACCAAGGAGCCCGGCCCTTTTTGTGTTACCATGTGAGGAGAGGTGATGACTGAGGCCAAAAAGATCCCTTAGGAACAACAAAGATGCCACATCTGTTTCAGTGCTTCATTTTATTGGTAAGGAAGCCCCAAATGTTTTGGCAGGACTCCCAGATAGGGCAAAGAAAGTGGCCAGCGTTCTCCCACGTGGCATCCAAAGGAGGCGCTCATCTTTTGCGCTGCTTATTTGGGCCCGTTGCAAGCCATTCAAGTTTTGCTCCCATGACTCAACACAACTCTCTTTGGGGAAAAGCATGTCGGGAGGAGGGAAAAAACAAACAAACAGGGCTTGCTAAAGGTTGGAAGTATGACATCCCTTGTGCATCTTCAACAAAGCAGATCTTCTTCTGAAGACTATTCCAGCCACGGATCCAGGAGAGAAACATCCTAACTCGGAAGCCTGAAGCTTCAGGGAGAAGGAGGACGGATCTGCAATGGGGAACATAGCCAAAAACCAAAAACCAACACCAACCGGGGACTCTGTTGCGTCTTTTCTACGGCCTCCACCTCTGCTCACCAGGTAAGCTTCACTAACTTGAAATAACTGGGGAAGAGGAAGAGATGCAAACAGCAGCCGGCCGTCAGAGGAAGGAGGAGAGCGCTGAAAAAAAGCAGCAGGGCCCCCAGGACGTCGTTGTAAAAAATCTCGCTCGCTGGCGCTAAGGAGTCGAGGAAGATCAGCGATGCGGGTACCATGTGGTCCCGCAGGATGGCCAGAGGGATGGAGAAGGAGACGATGACGTGGAAAAGGATCTCGGCCAGGAAGATGCTGTAGATCAAGACGGCCAACATCAGCACCGTCTGCTCCACCGCGCCGAGGCATTTGCTCACGATGGAACCCAGGACAAAGACCAACCTGCGTTTTGGAGTCAGGGGTGACTTGGGGAGGGCCGTCTCCCCAAATCTTCCTTGGTGCCTGCAAAGGAGAAAGGGGAGACTGATGTTGAAGGACCTACTTGAGAGACGGTCTGTCAGTTTCGTTCACCACGTTATAAATAAGAGGTTGAGACTCCAGAAAAACCACAAAGAGCAACCAGGATGATTAGGGGACTGGAGACTAAAACATTAAAGAACGGTTGCAGGAACTGGGCCTGGCTAAGTCTAGGGAAGAGAAAGACCAGGGGAGACAGGAGAGCATCTTCCAATATTTGAAGGGCTACCACAGAGAGGAGGAAGGGGTCAAGCTATTTTCTAAAGCACCTGAAGGCCAGACAAGGACTAATGGATGGAAACTGAAGAAGGAGAGATTCAACCTGGAAATAAGGAGAAACTTTCTGACAGTGAGAACAATCAACCAATGGAACAGAAGTTGCCCTTGAAAGTTGTGGGAGCGTCATCACCTTCAAGAAGAGATTGGACTACCATTTGTCAGAAATAGTGTAGGGTCTCCCGCTTGGGCAGGGGGTTGGACTAGATGACCTATAAGGTCCCTTCCAACTCTGATGATCTGTTAGCTGTCGTCCCACTCACTCATTCACTCACACAGAGGTGTCAACTCATAAAATATTTATCTGGTCTTTTTTAGAGTTGCCAATAGAAAGGAAGGGGGGGCAGTAGTGCAGCAGCTTGCAAAACCAAGAGTGCATTCCATAAATAGTTTTCAAAGATAGTAACTAGGTGACTGAAGTTTCTGGCGTGCAAAATTCTAAGTGGAGAGCATGATTGATGACTCTGGGCTATGGTTGTGTCCCATTGGAGAATATGAATTAGGATACACCTTGGGGGCTGCCAGGGGGGAAAACCACGGTCGAGGGAGACAATGAATGATGTGTCGCAGTCAGAGCTCCGGTAGTTACCCCCATTTAAATCATGAGTCTCTAGCCAGATTTTCAAAACTTAAAGATTTATTAGGAGTAAACACATCGGTGGCTCATGCGAGCCCTTGAAGAGTACAGGTAATCCTCCCCTTATGACCACAATTGAGACCCAAATGTCTGCTGCTAAGTGAGAGAGTTGTTAAGTGGGTTTTGCCCCATATTAATCTTTCTCACCACCGTTGTTATGGCAAGCGATTGGATTAGAAGACTTTCAAGGGCCCTTAGGATTTTATGATTTTGATAAAAGAGAGTTTTTGTAGCTTAGGGTTGAATTCTGGGGTCTTTTATGCTCTCTGAGCTTGGTTGTTTCCTCGCAGATGTTTCATGACCCAACTAGGTAACATCTGTACTAGCATGAAAACAGTCATGCTAGCACAGTTGTCCTTCTCATCCTAATAGTTCTCCATCTCCTCCCTCTCCTCCTCCTTCTCTTCCTCTGTGATGACCCGGGGCGTGGCATAAAAATAACAAAGTCACACAAAGAGGATAAATTCCCTTTAATGCCTCCAACTTAGCCTCTAATGTCCAGTTATCCTCAGCTGGAGAGCAAACTCTTCCAAAAACAGTCTATGAAGGGCAAAAATGCAGTCCGAACCCAAAGTAAAGATAATTAGAAATTTTAAAAAACCAACACAAACCACGCTGAAGTAATTAACATGACAGGCCAGGATAATAAATTGCAGACTTCCAAAAGATAATGAAGCACACCCAGTTGGGAGGACGCCAAAACCCAGATAATCCTCAACAAAGATAATGCACGCTCTGCTTCCAGCAAGGTGCTGTGTGCAAACACCCTTCTTATATCCTGTTCCCCGAGCTGCAGACCACGAAGGGGATCAGGCCCCTTTCCTCTCTCATAAGCCACATTGCTCCCTTCTCCATTTCTCCCTGTGTACCCTTGGATGAAGAGGGGATGGCCCTGGGTCTTCCTCTGAATGCCTAGCCAGACTGTGCCCATCACCCGTTTCTTCCACAGCCATCGGAGCCACACTCCCACTCCCTGTCAGTTGCTCAGTCTCCCACTCAGAATCAGACTCCAGCAAGGACAAGACCTCCTCCTCCTCTTTCTCCGTTCTACAAACCTTCTAGCACAGATAAGGGGCATGCATAAGTGCACAATCGTGCCTACCGTCCCTGTCCTATTGTCCCTTTAGTTTGTACCTATTTCCTGTATTGTTACATATTTATTCTTATACCTATTACCTTGTAAGCGATTGACAAATCAAATAAATAAATAAATGTTAATTACAGGTCATGAAACATCTGCAAGAAACCATCTAGGTTTAATGAAAAGAAAGAGTAGGGTGTGACATGATAGCAGTCTTCCAAGATCTGAGGGGCTGCCCGAAAAAAGGAGTCCACCTAATTTTCCAAAGCACCTGAAGACAGGAAGCAACAGATAGAAACTAACCAAGGAGAGAAGCAACTTAGAACTGAGAAGGAATCTCCTAACTATGAGAGCAGTTAACCAGTGGAACCACTTGTCACCAGAAGTTCATTGGAATTTTTTTCAAGAAGAGATTGGACAGCCTTTTGTTTGAAATGGTATAGGGTTTTCCTGCCTGAGCAGGGGGTTGGACTAGAAGACCTCCAAGGACCCTCCAAACACCGTTATTTTGCTAAAATGACCAAGGCTCAGAGATCACCAAAGAGGCTCACAGCTCAACCCTTGAGCTACAAAAGATTCTCTTCCATTGGAAAGAACGGTCTAATTTTCTCAGATGTTGGCTTTCCTTGGCCTGATCCTTGTTTTTTTCAGTCCCATTTGGTTTTATTCATCCACCCAAGAGGTCTGACCAAAGTCAATGACTGGGGAGGAAGGACCCATCTCACCACTTCACAAAGATCTGAACTCAGCACATCCAACCTTAGGACCTCCTGAATCTGTTGGGTTCCAATTGACCTCCCTAGAGATGAGGATGATGGGACCCCCTGAGCCCTCAAGAGCTCTTCCTCCATTTGGACAACTTCACCCAAACACCTTCTCCAGATGTCAACAGAGAGCAAGAACATGGAATAAGAGAGTTGGAAGGGACCTTGGAGTTCATCTAGCCCAACCCCCTGCTTGAGCAGGAGAATCTATTCCAAATATTAGGTTCGAATTCACAACCTCCTGATTGTGAGGCGAGAACTCCACCTCTAGGCCACTGCACTGATGGACTTGGACTTACCGGCTGCTCTCCATGTTTGTCCTCAGGAGCTGCCCTTCTACTCCGCTTCTGTCTTCATTCCTTCTCCTAGATGTTCTTCCTATTGGTGACCCCCCCCCCAGCTGTTGATATCCAAAGAGTTGTGGCCTTGTAAGGCCCACCAACCTGAGGGACAGGAAGTTGTGACCTCATGTTGTGGCCACTGATGTCACAAATTAGCTTGGCCATCAACCGAGTAGCATCTCTTAGGAGCAAAACTTCTTCATTAGCTCTAAACAATATCTCCTTCTCCCACCCCCTCTCTCTATCGATTTGTCTCAATCTCTCTCTCTCTCTCTTTCTATCTCTCTCTATCCCTCTTTCCATCTCCTTCTTTTTCTCTCTCTCCCTCTCTCTCAATCCCTCTTCTTTCTTTCTCTCTCTGTCTCTCTCAATCTTCTCTGTCGGTCTCTGTCTCTTTGTCTCCCTCTCTCTCTCTCTGTATCCCTCCCTCTCTTTCTCCCTCTCTCTCTACCTCTATCCTTCTTTCCCTCTCCTTCTTTTTCTCCCTTTCTCTCTCTCTCTGTCTCTCCCTCTCTGTCTCTTTCTGTCTGTCTCTGTCTGTCTTTCTGTCTCTCTCTCCCCCTCTCTTTCTGTTTCTCTCTATCCCTCTTTCCATCTCCTTCTTTTTCTCTCTCCCTCTCTCTCAATCCATCTTCTTTCTTTCTCTCTCTGTCTCTCTCAATCTCTCTTCTCTGTCTTGGTCTCTCTCTGTCTCTCTGTCTCTCTCTGTGTGTATCTCCCTCCCTCCCTCTCTTTCTCCCTCTCTCTCTCTCTCCCTATCTCTATCCTTCTTTCCCTCTCTTTCTCTTTCTCTTTCTCTCCCTCTCTCTCTCTTTCTGTCTCTCTCAATCTCTCTCTCAATCTCTCTCTCTCTGTATCTCTCTCTGTCTCTCTGTCTCTGTCTCTGTCTCTTTCTGTCTGTCTCTCTGTCTCTCTCTTTCTCTCTCCCTCCACCGGTTACTCCTTAGAACTCTTCTTTAGCTCCCATTTTTCTTCCTCTGTCTTTATTCATGAGTTGAATAAAAGCAGAAATAGCTTGATAAAAGAGGTGGGATGCTATAAAGGGGAGCGGGTGGTACCAGCTTCCAACTCTTGGTTTGTGGATAGTCCAAGACTAGGGTTCTTCAACGGAGTGTGTTGGACCCAACAAGTACAATGCCAATAGAGTGCTGGGAATTACGGAGCCATAGATTTATAGACAAAAAGCATTGGAAAAGACTTTGGAGATTATCTCGGTCAATATTTCTCAACCTTCAGAATTTTAAGATGGGTGGACTTCCAGAATTCCCAGCCAGCTTATAAAAAAGAATAGAGCTGGAAGGGACCTTGGAGGTCTTCTAGTCCAGCCCCCTGCTGAAGTAGGACATACCATTTCAGATCAATTCAAATCTCTTCCTAAAAACCTCCAGTAATGGAGCATCCACAACTTCTGGTGGCAGGCTGTTCCACTTGGCAATTGTAATAGGAAATTACAATTAATTAATTGTCTGATTAATTGTTCTCACTGTCAGGATGTTTCTCCTTAATTCCAGTTGCTTCTCTCTTTCATTAGGTTTCCAACCATGGTTTCCTGTCCTGCCTTCAGGTGCTTTGGAGAATAAGTTAACCCAGGGGTGGGATTCAAATTTCTTAACATCCGGTTCTGTGGGCATGGCCTAATTTGTGGTTGTGGCTTGGTGGCCATGTGACTGGGCATGGCTTGGTGGTCACGTGACAGGCTGGGCGTGGCTTGTATGTAAATGTTGTAAATACTTATGTAAATATTGAATTTTTTTAATTAAAAAATGCAACTTTTACCCTAAATCAGGCAAAGCAGACAGGTTCATTGAGTAGTTCACAGAATCATACATTCACTCAGAGATCTATCTTTCTGCAATCTATTGTCTGAGTCTATCACATAAAATTTGCTAGCAAGCAAACTCACAAAATTAACTCACAATACACCATGTATGTAAATATTGCATTTTTTATTTTTAAAAAAGAACACCTTTTACCCAAAATCAGGCAAAGCAGGCAGGCAGATTGAGCTGCTCACAGAATCACAGATTCACTCAGAGATCTACCTTTCTGCAATCTGCTACCTGAGTCTGCACTGAAAAATAGAAGCTAGGAAGGTTGGGCTCTGATTTTAGATTATCTAGAAAGCATGAAATCCAATGATTTCCTGCTTTCTACCTAATCTAAATATCCCATCACAGCTGATAGTCGGAACAGCTGGTGGTCGGGGAAAAAAAATGAAAAATAGGAACTTATCAAAAATTAGGCAAAGGCACAAAACAGGCAGGTTGGATGGCATGCATGCCAGGTAAGGAGTGAGTGGGCAGGGAAGAGAGGGGCCAGCCAGTGGAGCAATTTGCTGATTCTCCGAACTGTGCAGAATCATAACAACTGGTTCTATAGAACCGGTCCAACCAGGTCAAATCCCACCCAAGTTAACCCCCTCTTCTTTGTGGCAACCCCTCATTTACTGGAATTCTGTTCTCATATCACCCCTAATTTTTCTTTTCTTTAAACTAGCCAAAGCCAAAAACTGCAGCAGTCCTTCATATGTTTTGGTCTCCAGGCCTTTGATCCTCTTTGTTGCTTTTCTCTGAACTTTTTCCAAAGTCTCAACATCTTTTTTTGCAATATGGTGACCAAAATTGGTGGCACTATTCCAGGTGTGGTCTCACATGCTAGTAATATTTATTAGATGATACAACAGTGGTGGGGCTCATCTCCAGGGGGATAAGTCTGCCTACCGAGATGAGGTGGACCAACGGTTGCCTTTGTGGTGTGGAGACAATAACTTGGTCCTCAACAGCAAGAAGACCAAGGAGATGATAGTGGACTATAGAAGGATCAGATCAAACCTCCAGCCCTTGCTTATCAAGGGAAACTGAATGGAGCAAGTGGCCAATTTTAAGTTTCTGGGTGTTACCCTAAAAGAGGACCTGACCTGGGGGGATCACATTGCAGCCCTGGTCAAAAGGGCCCAGCAGAGATTAGACGACCTGAGGCTTCTCAGGAAACAACAACTGAATGAAAAACTGCTGGTGACCTTCTACCGTTGCACCAGAGAGAGTATCTTAACTTACTGCACCTCTGTATGGTTTGCCAATTGCACAGGGGCAGATAGGACAGTGCTCCAGAGGGTTAACATCATTGCCCAGAGGATCCATTAGTTGCCCTCTCCCCTCTTTGGAAGGGCTTTATAGTTCCTGCTGCCTTAAGAAAGTTCAAAACATCCTCAAAGATCCATCTCATCCTTGGGAACCCTTTTTTTTTTAACTATTACCATCTGGCAGATGGTACAGAATAATAAAAACAAGGATAAATAGGCTGAAAAACAGCTTCTATCCCAGGGCAGTAACTCTATTGAATTCTGCTGTATAGTGCAGTGTTGGTGTGGTGTCGGGGGTTTTCGGTTCAATGTGTGGAGTGTGAAGGATGTGTGTTTGTGTTTATTTTCATGGTCATGATATGCACTAAAGATGGTGTTTGATTTCATTGTACGAGGTGCAGTGACAATAAAGGCAAACTAAACTAAAGTAGAGTTTTGTAAAGCGGCAGCACTATTTCACGCGATCTTGATTCGATGCCTCTGTTTATACAACCCAGGATTGCATTGGCTTTTTTGGCTGCTGCCTCACATGGCTGGCTCATGTTTAAGTAGAATTCCAAGGTCTCTTTCACAGGGACTGTTTTTCAGCCAGGGAGCACCTAATCTGTACTTATACCTTTGTTTTTTTCCTCTGCCTAAAGGTTTTCTACACATTAAAATTCATTTTGGGAATGGTGGGAATCGAAAGTCACCCATCTTAAAGGATAAGAAGCAGTGGTTCAGCCCATCTTCTTCCAACGCAGGAATCTATGACAACAACATCCTGGACTATCCAGGCTCTAATGGACCTCTAAGGAAGTATACACAACTTCTGAGATAGTTTATTCCATTGTTCAACAGCTCCTTGACTGATTGATTGATTAGGTGCTTCCAATGTCAGAACAGCCATCATACACGCAAACTTCGCATTCAATAGCTGCCAGCCCGCCATGATTTTTTTTAAAAAAAATATTTTTTATTGAATTTTACACAATTAAAAACAACACATACAAAACAACACAATAACACAAATACAGACTTCTGGTTTGAGCTTCTTCGGTGACAGACCGAAACCTCATCTCTCGAGGCTTCAATCCATGCTCGCCGCTGGAGCACCCCAAGCCAGCTGGTTTTGGGGTTAAGCCACCCCGTAGAGGTGGTGAAGAGGGGGGAGACTGCCAGCAGGGTTGAGGAGAGCCGCATCTCTCCTCCCCAGCTGGCCATTACTCCCTTTCCCGAAGGCGGTTGTAGCGGTGGTCAGAAATGACCACCACAAAGAAGAACTCGACCGGAAAAGAATGTGCAGGAGGAAGATAAGAAGAGAAAATTATGGTTGACTGGGTCAAACAGCAAAGCAACAAATAAGGTACCCTGGAATTTAAACTTAACAACATTGTTCCAAAAAAAGATTTTGAAGCTGCAAAGGAGAGAGAGAGAAGGGAAAGGATTGGGGTTTTTTTCTTCCCTTCCTTATACTGATTGCTAAGTGACTTAAGCAAGAAATTGAAAAAAATCCACTTTGACATAAATAGGCATCTAAGCTGAAAATAAAAATCAAAGGGATAAGAAAGATTTCTGGATATTTAAAAGTTTTTAAAAGCAGGAAAGGAGAAAAAAAAGAATAAAAGGGCAGGATCTGGAAAAATGGAGGAGACTGCCTGGAATTAAGAAATGGAACTGTAATTAAAAGGAACTTACAGTGAAATTTTAACAAGATTCCTCAAAGATACATTTTAATTGAAACTTGGTAACAAAATAATAGAACCCCAGGAAGAGAAAGTGGAAAAAAGAAGCAAGTAGAAACAGCCTTGGATTATTTGGATTATTTGGTGATTTTTGGTTTTTGCATCTAGATGACTAAAATTAACCGGGTGGTTGTTTAAAAGTTTTTAAAATGGTATCACTCTTAGAAGAACTGAAAACGGAACTTTAAAAATGGAAAGAAGATGCACAAGAAGGGAGAAGTTCTTTTGGCTTCATGTTTCAATTCTTAGAAATGGAGATCTGGAACTATGAGAAGCAACAAGAAACGCTTGCAGAACAAGAAGATTGGGACAAAGAGGAAGCCAACTTTAATGATCAAATAATTTTAAGTGGGGGGAAAAAAGAAAAGGGGGGAAAGAGAGTGAAAGGTTTAAGACTAGAAAAAACAACCAAAAAGAAGAACAATTTGAAAGATAAGTATAATATTAGAAAGCAACAGAAGAGGGAATTACAGATGAGAGAGTTAGAAGTAGAGAGATTGTTGTGTCCGTTGGATAAGAAAAAGCCAGGAGTCGGTGACTGTTCAGCTCAGTTTATTAGCGCAGGAACCGGACTGCCGCAATGGGAAAGGTCCGCGGCTTTTATTCCCTTAGCCGCAGCTTTTCCGCAGCCAATGACATCGCTTTGAGTCTCCCGCGATTCGAACGGGCCAATCGCGGGAGACTCTTGGCGAGCCAATCGGCGCGGTTCACCCGGCCAATCAGGTTGCCCTGCGCTCTGGCCAATCAGAGCGCGGGGCTTCCAAGAATGTAAATGAAGGACAGAACAGAGATGAGGAGGTTAAAAGGGGAGGGAGAAGAAGAGGGGGAAGAAGGCAAGGAAAAGAAGTTGTAAAAGACAGAAACAAGAAATGGAGAAACAGAGAAAATATATAAGGATTGTAACCATAAGCTCGTTTAGAGATAATGGGTGAAAATTTAATTGCAAAAGGATTTCTGCAAAGGTACATAAGATAGCATTGTTATATTACAAATGGAAATAATTTTAGAAAATATGATGATGGATAAAATATTTACTGTAATGTAGTGGGATGTTTGTTAATAAATAAATGAATTAAAATGATTGAGAGAATTAAAAGGGAACATTTTTAATAATTAGTAATGATTTATAAAAATATAAGTGAGAAATATGGAAAAAAGAGAATTAACTATGGAAAGTTTATAAGTGTTCCCAAGGAAGTATGATATTTAATTGAAAAGAAATGTTAAAGATGTTAAGATTTTAATGCATATTAATGATAGAATTGAATGTGTGTTTTATTTACATATATAAATATTTTTTTCTTTTTAAGAATATAATCTCTATTTTAAGAATGTACCAAGCAGAACTCGATTTGAAGTTATGTATTATATTGAATGCTATAATCTTAAAGGTATACACTGAAGCTTAAATAAGAGTTTGAATGGATAAAATTAAAGGATATAAAGGTGTCATACTCTAATTGGTAACTACAGCAAAAAAAATTGCTTAATAAGAAAAGATAATGTGAAATTGAAACAGGACAGACAAAAGTATAAATATAATGATTTGAATTGAGATGAGATAATTAAAACAAAGTTGAGAAAATTAAAAGAGGGGAAAAACTATGTAGAAAATATAAAATGGTAATAAGATATGGAATAGAATATAAAAATGAGCATGAAATTGAGTTTTGTGTCTGTATGAAGTAATAACCTGGGACCATACTATTTTCAAAAAAGATGTTTTATTTGTGTTTCGTTTTTGTGAAAACCCAAATAAAATTTTCAAAAAACAACACAAATACAATTTTTAAAATGTTGTGACATCTACTTTTCCAGTTTTTGTTAACTATCTACCTATATATTTATATATACATTTATTTGTTTATATACTTTTTATTCTTGCTGTCCTATTGTAAGAAGAAAACATGAATAAAATCCATTGTGTATTGTGTAACTGTGACTCAAACTTCAAAACTGCATGTTGATACTTTTCTACTGCAAAAGGGACATTGAAACATTGAACAATCGCACGTTGTGCTCTGGGAAAATCTGGGAAAATGTGTACGTGTTAGGGAACATTTAACTTCCTGATGTCCCATATTTGGTGATGAATTGTATACTGAAATTCAATAGGTAGATTGTAAACCAAGCTATCATAGGATGGGTAGGTCAGGGTATATATAAAATAGAATGCAAACTTTGCTCTGGGTTCCTCCCACCTGCCAGGGCAGGAACCCGTTTCTGCAGAAATGCTACAATAAAGCTGTTTTCCTTGGATTAATATCAAATCTTTGGTGGTTTTTCAAGCCCCCACCCCACACTATCATCCAACCAATTATACCATTTTTTTCAGACTGCATAATATCCCTTCTCTTCCCTCCCTTGTAATTCCAAGGTGAGTTTTGCCATTTCTGCACAATCCATAATTTTTCATACTGTCTGTGGGAGTGCTATCTAATTTCCACCTTTGGGCATAGGTTATTCTTGCTGCTGTTAGAATGTGTATTATGAGGTGTTATGTCTCACCTATATTCACAAGTGAGAACAAGGAGTTCCACAGTTCAAAATATTCAAACAAAACAGAGCCAGACT
>BHEV01054393.1:0-15930 GCA_004319985.1 Emydocephalus ijimae
GAAAGGGAATATGACAGACTAAAGAACCAACTAAATTAATAAGTTAATAGAGACTATTAAAGCAAGGAGAGACATTGGTAAACTTTATTATTATTATTATTATTATTATTATTATTATTATTATTATTATTATTATTATTATGCAAACACATACTGTTTATCTTTATTTTTAAAATAAATATTAAAGGATTATATTTGAAATAATTGAAATGAAACAAAAAGATGTTTCGATTGAGATTAATGAAAGAGGCTAGAATTAATGTGTTTGTTTCTCTCCTTACTGAAAATTTGGAATGGAAAAGGTAATAATAGAATTAAGTATGCATATATGAATGTATAATTGCTGCCATATTTGTATGTAAAGGTGATGATCCGGAAATACGTTGTCCACTAAAAAGAGATTTTTGTTTTTAATGTGAAAAACTGAATAAAATTTGTTTTAAAAAAAAGGAATACAAATAAAACTATCATCATAAAAAGCTGCTGTTGGGTGCGTACAATAGTTATCCAAAGCGCAAACACAAATTAGTTCAGCATGCTAAAAAACAATAACAAAGTAAAGCAATTCAGATCAAGGGGGGAGAGAAAATTTCAGGTTAAACTCAAAATCGCGCTGCCCAGATCAGATTGGAGACTGCTAGCTTAGGCTAATGCCCTGGTATTCAAAAACACCTGGAGACATTCAATATGCTGTGACATAACAACATCCCGATTAGTTGAGCTTACCTGCAGGGTCAAAAGGTAGAAATTCTCCCAGCACCCCAAAGATCCCGTCACTTTGGTCACGGTTTGGCCACGTGTTGTTTCTGGGCCCTTGAGGTTTCTGCCCCAGCATCTCTGACATCATGCTATCCATGTAGCTGTTCACAAGGCCCAGGCTGTAGAGGTCCGGGCTCAGGTCGGAAAAGGCGTGGCTGCTCCACTGAGGCAGCGAGGACAGCCCTGGCCCAACAGTCTGGCCTGGGGGCTGGCTGGAACCCGCTGACCACTTACTGGGCAGGCGCTGCTGCGACCCAATGGGCTGGCGCAGGGGCTGATAGTGCTGCTGCTGCTGCTGCTGCTGGGGTTTCTGGGGATGGGGCTGCTGGGGCAGTCCGGGCTGAAGGTGATGCAGTGGGGTGTGAGATGACAACTGTAGTGACGGCAGCTGCACAGCAGCTGCTTTCTGTTCTGCTGCAGCAGAAGAGGAGGAGGAGGAGGCAACTGAGGTCCTTCTTCTCATCAGTGGAGAAGTCTGTTGGGACTTGCCCGTGTTGAAACCCGACAGGAAATCAATGACCTCCTGCATTTCCTGGTCAGTTGGTAGATTCATGCCCTTGGCATCCTTACCATCTTCCACAATGCCTCCCTCCGGCCTTTCAAGGAGGCCATTGACCCCGTGATGGTTTGAGCTCTGCATCAGCTGGGCAGGCTCAAGAACCCTCGGAAAGTTGCCCAGGTTCAAGATACTTTGCAGTCGCACATCTGCATTACTTGGTAGTTTTGCTTTGTCCTCTGAGTTGTTAGCTATAAAATGGGTTTTAGAAGGTATATTAGGAATGGAGTAATTCCCACTGTTGTTTGAACTTGTACAAGAAGTTTTTTTGGTAAATCGTGATGTCAACTTTGAGAAAGTCTTCTGCAAACCCCCTGCTGCTTTACTGCCATTTCCAGATGGTAAGTCAGTGTGACTTCCAAAGTCAGAGCTCTCACGTTGGAGTTGGATCTGGATGTAGGGCAACGCTTGTTCCCTGGGGAAACAAAAATGACCCTCTAGTTCAGATTAAAAAATGACTTGGGAAAACTATATATAAACATGCAATTCAGGGACGAACAAAATACAAACCAATGGCCCACATCTGACTCTATTACTGGAACCAGATTTGTCTGGGTCTCCTCTCTGTAATGTGCCCCCCTGGATTTTGGATGGGGCATCAGCCAAGACTCCAGGGCAGGCATGGAGACTGGGGGTTGCTTCCAAAGGCCTCCAGGTGTGGGGCTCCAGACATGGATGGATGGGAGACTTGCTAGGTGAGGTTGAGCCATAGGGATCAATTAGGATTTCTGTTTGCTTCTCTCTCTCTTCGCAGTGTAGCAGCAACTGCCTAAGATGCACAATCCTATGGCTAGGTGGGTAGTGGGGTTCCCAAATCTTGGGGAACTTCAAGCTGCCTTCTTTGAACCTGGCACTAAGGGTGGTTCAGGAGGGTTCATGGACACCATGGACATGTTACAACTTATACAGAGCCAACCCACGTGAGAGGTCACACACTGGATCTAGTCTTTCTCTCAGGGTAGTGGTGTTCTGATCTGGGTTTGGGGGATCAGTCCTTTGCTATGGAGTGATCACATCCTCTTGTCTCTGGATTACTCTGTTTCCCACCCACCCCCACTTTAAAGCAACATGTTAAAGCCAATTTCTCAGAGGCATATAAATCTAATAGGTCCTTGAAATGGGAAGCTAAGATGTGTATGGGAAAAAAACTACCATGGTTTTCCTACCATGTCAAATGCTGCCACCCAGAAATTCTGATTTATAGTGTAAGTGGCTTCAACAACGAGATGACGCTTCTCACAGTCATTTTCACCTGAACAAGGAGTGTTATGCAATGCTGATTTTGTACCAACTGCAGCCACAGTCAGGTCTACCAACCTTCCTTCTTTCCAGCGATTTAGATCAAACATAGCAGTATAAAGTACATCTACCAGTCCCAACATTTTCTCTGGATCCAGACTTCTCTGCAGCAGAGACATTGTTGCAGGATCTTCTTTCAGGCACCTGATGCAGATGGAGAATCAGATATTTCCATCAATTACATTATACTAATTAATTACATTAATTAGTATTATAATTCATGATCAGATTATTAATGTTCTGAACATGACACAGGACAATCTTCTGACAAAAGGTTAGGCAGCCTCTCAGTGTGAAGCTTCCAGAGATCATTCAAAATTTATTACCACTGTAATAATCAACTGCATGAAAAACTATGTACTTCCTTCAAATTACTGTATTGGGATAGTTTTGATCATACTGTAAAATACACAGAGTTTTAAAATAAAATTTCTTAACTTTTTCCACACAGAACAACACACACAATGCTGTTCTGGGTTTCCTTAAGTAGCAAATTCTAATTACCAAGTTGATGGGACTTGAACCACAATTCTGGAACCTTCCAAGCTGATTTGTGGTGCATAAGCTTCTTTATTTTCATTCTGTGCTGTGTCTACAACCACCTAATTGCAAAGAAAAATAAGTAAGCAACCGCCACTTTAAAAGTACTAGAATGTCCCTCTTCAAACTTAACAACAAATCATTTTGTTGCCACCACCACGGACACTGATCAAGAACATGTAAACATTAAACAAAGAGATATATATGAATGATATTTACAGTTGTGAGGAGGTGCTAAAATGCTAATCATGAAATGTGATAGTTGAGAACGTTCAGGATATATTTAGAGGCAAGCATTTCACTAAACATTTTTCATCCGCTGATAATTTAATCTTCCTTTTTCTGCTTTTTTGGAAAGGTAAACATTTGAACTCATGGGATCCATTTTAATCCTGCTTAAAACTGCCAGACAAGATTGGAAAAAAACAACTCTTGACCACCACCACCACCACCCCTCTGGTCCCCTGCATGAAAGCTTTGTCCTCATCCTCAAACTGTCTGCAGAGACAGCAGATTTTAGGGGCAGAATACCCACTGTCTGTTCCAAGGGAAACGAGCACACAGCCAATCTATTCAACCAAACTTGACTCAATCCCAGCCAATTAACCTTCCACACCCCCGGCCTGGGAAATGACTTCCAGCAGCCATTGTTCTTGCTGGACAGATGTTTCCTCCCCCACCAGCCCCCAAACAGGATCTTCACCAGCACAGTCAACTAGAAGCGATGCAGCTGACTTCCTGAAACTGCTTCCCTGGCTCTGCAAAACCCCCAAAGGGATTTCATCGGTTCAACGCACCAGAAACAATCGATCTTAAAAGACATTAAAGGACATTCAAGCGTCACTCAATGACTCCTAAATAAATACATGCCACTTGCCAAGTCACCAGATTTTGACCACGTGACCTTGGGGGTGCTGCATCAGTCATAAATGTGAAACGTGGTCATAAGTCACTTTTTCAGTACCGCTGTAACTTTGAATGTCACTAAACCAATGGTTGTAAGTCAAGGACTACCTATATATCCACGTTGTAATTTTTTCCCTGTGGGCAGAGTAAGAAAGTAACTGCCCGAAATTAGGATGAAAAATCAGGAATATAAGTATTTTTGTCATGTCAAATTCAAAACTAAACTGCTACAATAGAAAGCTAGAAAAAGCCCACTTGAACATCTCTTTTTCTGACAACTCAAGGAAAAACATGGTAAAGTAGATGAAATATACAGGGAAACATGTACAACCTTCTGCTCAGACCCATTTTGCTCTTAGGTTTATACGTCCTCCCCAAAACAATGATCATGATGAATGTGCTGGTTAATTATATTGCGATATCTGCCAAAAGCAAACTTAGTCCAAACTGAATTACCTACACAGACAAGAGATGCTGTCAGCAATATTTGCAAAGGGCAGAGAAAAAACTGAAAGGGAGGAAACCACAAGTGTGACCATCTCAAGAGTAACAAGAGAGAGAAATGGGGAGGTTGAGAGGAGCAAAGTGGAGAAAATAAGATCAGACTGGCTGAAACCCTGAATCCAGCATTTTGCCACAGGCCCAAGTGCTGTAATTTAAGGTTAGTCTTTAATGACCTGCCTTCCACTCCTGCCTTCCCTTCACTTTGGCCACCTTCATACAGCTGTCAATCCACTGATACTTACCAGCCCAGCTTGTCCAAACAACAACTGTACTGCCGTTTTACATGCTCCCCGCCATGTAGAAGGGCAAACTTGATTCAGGACTTCTGTCACAGGAGAGTCATCTCTTGGAGTCATTCCATTATGGTAGCCAGCTTCTTTAATTAATTGTATCATAGTGTGCTGTCAATATACACAAGGGGGGAGGGGTTAAGCAAAAAAAGAATACCCAAGCAAGATAGATAATTGCCCACTCCAACTCAATCTATTTTGCACTGCTGATATCTAGCATTCCTACTTATAGTACTGTTCTTCAAGTTACGATGGCCCAAGCCAAACTTCACCAGTTTCCCACAAACTTACTGCTTCCAGGCATTGCCACGCCTCCGTTCCAGCTCCAATTATTCGGTGTGCACATGGACCAGGATCAAAAGGAAATGCCAATGGCATCCAGAAGCAGTACAAGAGAATGTTGGAAAGTGGTACTGAGTGGAGAGAAAAAAATGCATGAAACCATCCTGTTGAAGAGATTTGGGGATAGTTTAAAGAGAGGCTGTTTGCTTTAATTTTTATTTTTGACATTCAATCCAACTCTCCATATCTGAAAATCAGAGCCAGGCGACGAGATTTCAAGTGGATCACTGCTCTCTTCAGTCAAAATTCTCCCAAAGATAGGAATCCCGGAGACCAAGAAGGATAGCAGAGAGAAGGATTTCTATCTAATTATATTATTAAATTAATCAAGAACAGAATCTGCCTATAAAGATATTTGCAAGTTTCAAGGCCATAATTGATTGAACAAATGTAGAATTGTTGAAATATAAAAAGAATGTGAAAAGAAGCAACATTTTTCACATGTTTTAATGAAAACTACTGGTTTTCTGCAGCTCAGAAATACTATGCTAATAGATAGGAAAAGACAAAATATGTAGAATTCAAGATAGACTATGCTAACAGAATGAAACGTAAGAGTAAAAGAGAAATCTATTGGAAATATAAGGAGAGGAATATAGTCAAAGATGAATTCAAGGTCATTTCCATGGGTGTAGCTCCAATCCAAAGTGAAAGTGATGATGACAAGAGCCTCTTAATTCCTAGTTTGAACCAGAGGAAATTGGAGTCCTAGCTGACCATTATTATGACATTGCAGAAAAAAAGAGGTCACACAAGGGGAATATAAGAATGTAACCAATTTAAAGAAATTTAGATCATAGGGCCAGATGGACTTCATCTTAGGTTACTGGAGGCAACAAAAAATTGCTTTCGTTATGTTTTGAGAACTCCAAAAAGAGGGCAGAGAACAGCAATAAAGACAATTAGGGGACTGGAAGGTAAAGTGTATGATGAATAGTTGCAGGAACTGCATATGTCTAGACTAACAAAGAGAAAGAATAAGGCTGACATGTCTTTTAATATTTGAGGAGCTATGCTTTTCTATGTTTGTTCCATCTTCAATATCTTTACAGATGTTGTAATACTGCTTCTTGTCTCTTCTAACAGCACTCTGAAAGTCTGATAGGACTTTTCATGTTGTGGAGAGAAAGGTTATTGACCTGTTTCCCCCCAAATAAGATTCAACTGGAAAATAAGCCCCATCACGATTTTTCAGGATGCTTGTAATATAAGCCCTACTCACCAAATAAGCTCCAGTTAAGATCATCAACCAGACGGACACATTTATTTCCATATTTCCCCCAAAATAAGATGTAACCTAAAAATAAGCCTTAATGCACCTTTTGGAGCAAAAATTAATATAAGACCCAGTTTTATTTTCAGGGAAACACAGTGTGAATGGTTTGTTTCCTTGTGCAGGTCCTTCATAATCAGCCCTGTCCTGTGTCCCCTCTAACTGGAAGCCGGCTGTTAGCAGCATCTACGTGTGTAGGGTTAAGGATTTAAGGATTGGCGTGAGGGCTCGACTGAAATCTCCTCACATACTATCTGATGTATCGGCACTTCTCCAGTGACTCTTGGCAGCTGATCTTGAGAGCTCACTGCAGCTAATTTATCCATGATCTTATACCCATATTAGCATTTGTGCTCTGTAACGGAGGGGGTAGAAACCTTCCAGCTTCAGGTGTTGGTTGCACATCCAGTTGTTTTTCCAACTCTTCTTGAGTCCAGTTGTTTTTCCAACTCATTCTCTTCAAGAATGTAATGCATAGTTTGATCTACCTCAAGTTGTGGGAACAGCTTCCTCCTCACTGTTGAAGCACTGGGTATTTCTCAAAGTGGTCTAGGTGTCAGGTTCCTGCCAGAACGATGCTTTGTGGACTGCTTTCACTTTTGCTGTAACTGCATGGGAACTAGGGAGGGGGACTGGGCTATCAGGATGGATTCCCCCCCAGACAGTTTCAGCCTGTTACCCAAGGCCACGGTGCCCCAAGGATGACCTGTTATCACTAGCCCACCTCTGAGTTCTCATAACAGCTGTGTGGCATCACATTGGCTACTGGTGGACATGGGGCTCTGGATGGGGGTTGAAGAGGGGAAATTAGCTGAACACTTTGTGTGGGAATCTTCAGACTCCGCCTGACTTCTCTGCAATCCCTTAGCTCAGTAAAAGCTCCTTTGGAAATACCATCTGTTTCAAGAGTTATGCTTTCCTGAGAAGACAAATGAGGCAGGTCCTTAAGGTAGGTTTACTGTCCATCCATCCCATATCATATGTCTCCTCCAATCAGGACTACAGGTATAGTAGCATTTCATCAATTCCAGGTTCTCTTGTTTCATCCATATATGATTTGTTTCAATAGCTCACTTATCTTCAGGTTGTTCGGTTTCCCAAATGTGATACTTGTTAAACTAGGTGACATCTGAGCTGGCATAACTCTTAATTTGTTTCATTCCCATACATGAAGTAGGAAACATTAAGGGGTTTTTGCTGAAGGATCCCTACTGAAAAACATAGGATTTAATCCCAGTCTCCTATATCAAACGGCAGTGCTCTAACCACTATGCTCTCCAACCACACATACACATATGCACACAATTTTTATTAAGAATGTTGATTATAATAGTAAAATCTAATCCAAACTAAACTTAAAGACAATAGAAAGGAGGAGTAAAAATGCAAGAAAAAAGTAAGAATACAATAAAGAAAGAAGTATATAAAGATGTGACTTCCAATCTTCATCACAAGTGTAATGACTCCTTCACCACTTTTGAGGTTGCAAACTCAAACTTTATCTCCTATCCCATCTCTTACCTATAAAGCACCATCTTTTCAGTCCTTATGTCAGCAAAAAGTCCCTAAAGGATTGCCAGAATTAACAACATACCTTGTCCACTGCCGCCCCCACTTCCACCCCTGCCACCATGAGGAGAAGCACAGCAGGAATTGGAAGGTTAGACCAAGACACAGAGGTTAAGTTCACATCGAGATGTTAGGAGGAATTTCTTTGCAATTACAGGTAAAAATGTACAGCTCAAATTGAGACAAGGAAGCAAACCATGACCATACAAAGTCATTCCGAATGCAAGGGGAAACTGCCAGAGAAATTCAGGATGGCATGACACAAAGCAGAAAAGATGCCCAAGTAAAATGGCAGAGAGGTTTTCTTAGCTGAACACAGAATTGGTTTTTGCACCTAATTCAACTTCACTTTCTCATGAATACATATACGTGTCCCAGTAACACAAATTTTCAAAGGCCTGCTCTCTACCTACCTGGTTTTAGCATATAGTAAGATTCTACTCTCAGAAGGAAAAAAATCGACAGTGCAACTAAAGAGACTTACTGTTTTCAGTTTTAAGTTATCTGCTGCAGATTCGTTGAAGGATATTCCTTTCAGAAAGTGGGCCCCTATCTGGATGGGAACAGTTGGCAGCTCACACTGAATAGGCTGGGAGGGAGTCTGTCTCCGTCCAGTCTGCTGAGCTTCAGCTTCACTGCAGCAGCCCTAGAGCCACAAAAGTCCAAAGCAAAACAGAATCACTTAATTGTTACCCACCAGTTTTGCCTCTCTTGACTAGATCCAGAGAAAGAGGCTCTTACCTGCAAGCTTTCTTCAATTGCCTTTGGATTCAAGTGGAAACCAGCCTTCATTGCATATTCACAGTGACCCAAACTATCCAAAGCAATCTTATATGCCTGATACATATATATATAAAAAAAGCACCACATAAGAGATAAATATCAGAACAGACTATCCATAAAACCCCAAATAGGAAAATCACCCCATTATACCATCACTCCTTACCATGGACATTGTGCCCTGTCTAGATAGTAAAGAAAATAATAATCCCCACCAGGGAAACTGACCTGCAAAGCACTGTCTGTTTTCAAGTTCAATTCTTTTAGCTGGTGCTCTGGAATGGCCACATTCTGGGAGCAGAAGAGTTGCTGGACTTCGATTCCAGCCAAACAGCCATCACGGCCTCCCTCTTTCTCTCGAAGCCGTGAAGTGGCCTTTTAAATAGGGGGCAGAAAAGGTGACAAAATGACAGAAGTAATTTTGAATTGTTTAAGTGAAGTTAAATTTCATAGTTTATATTTCATATTGGGACATTAAGCCAAAGTTTAGGAAAGAGGCAGCTTTGTTTTTACAAACATAACTCTGATCAAAGATCACTTCCATCATGATAGACAAAGGGGCTAACTTTGCAAATAGAATTCTTTTTGTATTGTTTTTGAAAACAATTTAAAAACAAAAATAGTACAAATTTTGAATGAAGAAAGGAAATGAAAGTAATAAGTAAGTGAAAAAGAAAAAAAGAAAAGAAAAAAGGAGCGGCTTCCTTCTTCTTATCATCAATTAATTTATATTTTACCCACTCCCTCTAACGCTACAACAGTAATTTTTTCCCCAGAGCCTATCCTTTCTAATCCTCAAACTCATAAATCACAAGTTCATTTTTTTCCTTTTTTCAGCATAAAGTTCGTCAGGCATTTCCAATCGCTAATGAATGTTAGTTATTGTCTAAACAAACAAGTCAATTTTGCCATCTCTGATAATCTTCTCATCTTTGCCAGCTATTTAAAAATGTCCAAACCCAGCCTGACTTTAGCCCTGTGTAGCAAACGGGCCCAGCTTCAAAGGAGGCAGATAAGCAACAAAAGCAGAGAGCCAAGGGAGGGAGGCACTTCTGCTTTGGCCACAGCGGCAAAAGGCTGGGGTGGAACTGGGAGAGCAACCACCCGCTGAAGGGAAGGGGGCTTTGCCTGGAGGGTAAAGAGACATCCCGACTTCAGAGCTCATTCAGGGAGGAAATGTCTCAGATCAAACCTCTAGTCTATATTTGCCGTTTCCCAAGGGAAGGCAGATAGTCTGACAATATAATCAACATTTGTGGGCTCATCCACAAATGTCCACAAAAATGAAGGAGCCCTGGTGATGAAGTGGTTGAAGTGCAGTACTGCAGGCAAGCTCTGCCCACAGCCTGAAGTTTGATCCTGGCAGGGCTCAACTCAGCCTTCCAACCTTCTGAGGTCAATAAAACAAGGACCCAGATTGTTAGGGGCAATATGCAAGTAATGCTTCTACAGTATACACCGCCCAGAGAGTGCTGAAAAAAGCGATATGGGTTGGTATACAAGCTGAAATGCTATTTGCGATTGTTATTAACACAGCATTCTAAGATTCTGGCTCTGGTGCAGAATTAGAAGTGTTAATTATCCCTCTCATCAGCTATTTTATCCACTCAGTTGATAAAGCAGAATTACTGGGGCCATCAGGGGCTAAAAGTGGGTACTTTAAGTTTGATTGGCTGGGTCAACTTTCCTGTTGCAGAGCCCACTTGAACTCTTTGGCCTAATTAATAAGCATATCTTCTGAACGTGACCATCGAAAAATTCCCGTGCACATGGAAACCTAGACATCATAAAGGAAACAAAAATAAATTATGTGATAGGTGAAGGAAAAGGCAACAATTTTGCATATCCTGATTAAAGATGGAAGCCTGAATGTAGAAGTCCTGACATCTCCACACAGCAGCAGTCCTACCTCTGTTGCTCCCTTCCATGACCGCACTGCTTCATCCAGTTCGGTTGTGGGGTTTGCGCTGGATGTCTCACTCATGCTAGAATTTTTTCTTTCCTGGGCTGCAGCCTCAATGAAGCATGACTGAGCCACTGGCTGGACTTTCTGCAAAGCCTGGGATAGAAACTGAAAATGAACCTGCATCACGGTCAAAAAGCAACGTCCAAGTACCTGTTAAAAAAAAATAAAAATAAAAAAATAGACCATCATTAGATTCAGGAACGTGGGATTTGTATTCAAACTAGATCTTCACATGCAAAATATCTGATGATCTCACCCTTGATTCCCCCCCCCCCAAATCCTGGCATTTCCTAGTGGCCTTTTACCCAAGTATTAACCACCCCAAGCACATTAAGCTTTTCAATGGCAGCTCATTTCTATGGAAAGGAAAAATTGTTCACAAAATCACCCAAAACCAAGCTCAACTTGAGAGAAATGTTGTTTCACTATCCTATGCATATTTTTGAAATTAATGAAGCATTTCTTCTCTATACTGAAAGACCACTGTTTACAGGATTAAAACTTCAGGCTGCAACTGCAAATCATATATAGGTGGTCTTTGACATACAACATTCAGTGACCATTCAAAAGTTACAACAGCTCTGTGACCGGTTTTCACACTTATGACCGTTGCATCATCCTCATGGTCATGTGATTTACATTTGGATGCTTGGCAACTGACTCACATTTATGATGGCTGCTGTGTCCCAGGGTTATGCGATCCCCTTTTGCGACCTTCTGACAAACAAAGTCAATGGGGAATCCATATTCAATTAACAACCATTTTATTAACTTATCAACTGCAGTGATTCACTTAACAAATGTGGCGAGAAAAGTCGTAAAATGGAACAAGCTCGCTTAACATATGTTTCACTTAGCAAAACATAAATTCTGGGCTCAACTGTGGTTGTAACACGAGGCTACCTGTAGTTAAACATTTAACTAGAAATAAGCCCATGGAATATCATGGAATTTATTGTTGAATAACCATATATATGGTATATGAATGTGCTCTAACCTAGAATGTTAAACTGCAGTATATTATTAAAGCCTTGATATTTTTTGTAGTTTGTCAATTTAAGCAAACATATACTGTGCTATCAATGAAATTATTAAACACTCTAATCCTTACAGTAATCACCGAGCAAGCAAACATGCTTTCATGTTCATTCCAAGAGAGGGGAGTTGGGAAGAATTACTTTCATGACCTGCAGGGAATGTGCCATGTATTGTCTCTTCCTTCCTGAAAACAAGAACTGTCCTGCTGACTGCCAGCCCTCGGAGGTGGGCCATCACAAGAAACAGACCCCACTACTACACTATTAGAAGTATAATTTACTGCTGCAGAATATAACAACAGACTCTTGAGAGCCTTCCATTAACACCTAGAAGACTCATGGTAGGACAATCTTGATGATTCTCGCCTCCATTTTGGGGCCCAGCTGGAATTTACATAACCACACTTGGATTTATTCTTCAAGGCATTCATTATTATTGCTTCTCTACACTTACTGATCTTCTAGAGAAGGCAAAGATACACTGTCCAACTTATTTGACAATGAGTTCTTGATTTGGCACAGGAAATTCTTGTGAGGGACATGTATCACCAAAAGCCCCCCAAAGTTAGAGAAAGCTGAAGAGATGGAAGAATAGAGATGCATGTGGCACAAATGAAGACTCCCACTCCAAAAAACCTTCATCTCGTTAATTATCTGGGTGTAATCCAAGGCCAACCTCACTTAGGCTATTGTGTTCAATTCTGCAATTTAAAAAACTTTTATAAACTGGACCAAGTCCAGAAAATGGCTACAACGGGAAAAGAACAGGAGGTCCCACAAATCCTAGCATGTTAAGCTTGCAGAAGAGAAAGCTGAGAGGGATGCAATAACTGTTTTCAAATACCTGACTTGCTAGAAGGCTGAAGACACAAATGAGACATTACATCTTGGCAGTAAGAGAAGTCAGTGGAAAAGGTTGCTGCACATAGTGGCTTTTTCTCTTTCAGTGGAATCTTCAGAGATTGGTGGGGATTTATTGGGAATTGTGTAGAGAATCCTGCCGTATTCAGAGGTTGGACTATATGTCTCTTTAGATAATTTCCAGCTCTATGATTCTATGATTCATTGTTGAGCATCTTCTGGAGCTTTAGTTGAAGAGCATCTATAGGCAAAAGTCTCAGGTTTGTGGAAGTGGACTCTATAGCTGCGCAAAGGAAAGGATTCCTGCCGTCGTGAAGAGGAAGAAGCCCTGGGTACTTGATGAGACTGAAATCATAATCTACAGTGAGGCAGCCTATCAAGAAAAGTGTTCCACTGAAGGGAGGGAGGGAGGGAGGGAGGAATTGAACCTACTGACAAATATCCCTCCTTATTGATCCATCTGGAAACAAAAGACGCAGCCAGTAAAGAAAATGGCCTTGATGGAGGTATGAAAAAACTGGGGGCTGAAAAAGGGGGCTGAAACATTTTTATTTATTTATATTACAAATAATTCAAAGCAGAAAATATATGCAACACATTTTCCTACTCCTATTATTCCACAATAGCAACAAAGAGTTGGGCTGAGTGTGTGTGAATGTCCAAAGGTCACCCAACTGGCTTTCATGGCAAAGGCGGGACTCTTGCATTCTACTGTACTCTAAAGTGTCCAGGATTACAAGATAATTGTGGAAAGGGCTCAGACAGATGCCTTCCTAAGTATTTGAATTATATAAAGGAGAAGGAGCTCCAGAGCCAATAGACTTGCAAGATTCTGCTGTTTTCGTGCCCTGGCTTCAGTGCAGGGAGAAAATATCCATGCAATTGGCAGGCCAAATGCAGGAGTGATGTGAATGTGGAATGTGGCTTGAAGAGGAGCTGGGCAAGAAACGAACTGTAGGAGGAAGGCAGCTTCTGAAGCCAGGCTAGTGAGGATGTCAGGAAGATGTCAGCGTTCCAGCAAACCTCCATTCCAATCAGTAACTCCAAGACAAGCATAATCTCAAAAGTACCTTTATTAGAATAGCACATCTGTGGAATCTCGAAACTAAAAGTTTCCCGGACTTCCCACAATGTCCCAAACTACAATCCATCCCCTTTTCTCCCATCATCACATCACATGGACCAATCATGATCTGTCCCAGTGTAAGATCTTTTTCCTCTGCTGTGCCACACTTAATAACCTTGAACTAAGAAAATAATTTTATTTTGTCTACTTAGAACTACTCAATTGAAATCACCCTCCTCCCACTTTTTCTCAGGCTATGTGGCAGCGTAGAATATGGCTTCCAAAGCTGACAGAAGGCTTGTCTGGAGGTGGCTACAAACAAGCAGCCGAAGGGAAGTTGCGAAGCAGGAGAAAGAATGCGCAACAATTTACTAGTGGCAGAGAGGAGATAATCTGAATCAGTTGGTAATCAAGTAACACACAATATCTTGAAACAGGGAGCAGAGGAAAAGGCACAGGTCAGAAACACACCCAGGCTAAAAATTAGCAGGAGTCAAGAGCAGGAATACGTGTTCTATAAATGGCCAAGAGAGGAGATCGTCTGAAAAATCCCCTCCTGAATTTTATTACAGGACTTTCAGGGAGGAGACATATAGCAATCAAAGGAGACTCAGCTGCTGGAAACCCAACTCAGCCAAGATTACAAGGCGCACAAAGATGGTCTTTGCTGATTTTAATTTCTCAGAATGAAGAAAAAGAAATAACAGGATCATTTCTCCCAGATCTGATTAGATCCTAGACCAATAAAAAAGCAGCTTAAGACTAAAAAGGAATATTGGTGATGGTTCTTGGGGTTGAGCCTTCATGGGATCCTTCTGATGAGAAAGCCATGAATTGACACCAATAAATGTGGGGTTCTTCTCTGGGGAGAGCTGAAAACAGGCGTCACACAGTCCACTGATGCTAGGAAGTGGCCTTCCTTGCGGATGCTGATATCTCCACTTGAAGTGCCTGGGTAATGAATCCATTCAAAAGCTACAAGTTCAAAATAATCTTTCAGCTCCCATTTTTTCTGGGCATCAGAGGTCAGTAAATCTTTCTGGCTCTTTATGCTCAAATGCTGAACAGGCAGCAGACAGTACAGCGCACCACAGGGTTGTGTATTGAGTCCCTTACTCTATACTCTTTATGTACATGACTGCATTCCCACTCACACCAGTAATACTATGACTAAATTTGCAGATACAACAGTGGTGGGACTGATCATGGGGTGGGTGTGGGTGGGTGGGGGGTGTCTGTCTACCTAGATGAGGTGGACCAGTTGCTTTCGTGGTATGGAGACAATAACTTGGTCCTCAACACCAATAAGGCCAAAGAGTTTATAGTGAATTATAGAAGGAACAGATCAGACCTCCAGCCCTTGCTTATCCATGGAGACCAAGGGGAGCAAGTGGCTAGTTTTAAGTTTCTGGGTGTTACCCTAAAAGAGGACCTGACCTGGGGGGCCCACATTGCAGCCCTGGTCAAAAGGGCCCAGCAGAGATTATTCTACCTGAGACATCTCAGAAAACAACTGAATGAAAAACTGCTGGTGACCTTCTCCTGCTGCACCATAGAGAGTATCTTAACTTACTGCACCTCTGTAGGGTTTGCCAATTGCACAGGGGCAGATAGGAAAGTGCTCCAGAGGGTTAACATCATTGCCCAGAGGATGATGGGTTGCCCTCTCCCCTCCTTGGAAGAGCTTTATAGCTCCCGCTGCCTTAAGAAAGTTCAAAACATCCTCAAAGATCCATCTCATCCTGAGAACCCCCTTTTTTCGAACTATGACCATCTGGCGGAGGGTACAGGATAATAAAAACAAGAACTAATAGGCTGAAAAACAGCTTCTATCCCAGGGCAGCAGCTCTTTTGAATTCTACTGTGTAATGCAATACTAATGCAGTATCAGGGGCTTTCAATTCAATTGTATAGAATGTGAAGGATGTGTGTTTGTGTTTTATTTTTATAGTTTTCTTATGCATGATGTACACTGAAGATGGCATTTAATTTTGTTGTACAAGAGGTAACTACAATAAAGTAAAGTAAACTATACATCACATATTCAAATGTGCTTCCTGGACACTGGGAAAGGAAGAAGCCTGCCCCCCCCCTTTCTTTAAACAAATTTTATTCAGTTTTTCACATTAAAAACAAAAATCTCTTTTTAGTGGACAACGTATTTCCAGGTCATCACCTTTAC
>BHEV01054395.1:0-33467 GCA_004319985.1 Emydocephalus ijimae
CTGCAGAATCGCAATAAAGAAAATAGAGAAAACTCAGATCCGTGTCGTGTCAGTCTCTCATCGAAAGCAATCTCACAGTAATATTCATTTTAATGAAATGGTAGAAGAGGTGGGTGGCATACTTCACGTTTGCAGTACTGAGAGAGATCTAGTTCCATGTGTTTTGTGATTTAAATAGTCAAAAGTTTCCTGGTTTGCTAACTGATTTAATTTGTTTGCCTTACCACTTCTGAATTGCAGAAATCCAAACTGTCATTAAAGAGATATGGACGGCTGCATCTTTACAACCAAGATATATTCACTGCTTGTGTTTGCTGGAGATAGGATGGGATGGGAAAGTTTTCCAACAGCTACCAGTAAATGCTTCGCAGCAGTTTGATCTACATATGTTCAGGGAAGATGAGAGTGAGCAGTAGAACCTCATGGATCATTCTTCATGATTGATACTTGCCTTCCCTCCACCCTACAACATAGATCCCATCCACATAGACAAGAGTCAATTCAGGTCATTTCAATATTGAGTAATTCTTGTCTTTTTCTTTTTCTGTATTCATCAGTATTGGTCACAATTTACCACATGATTATAATCTAAGGCATGGGAAACTTATCCATTGGTGCCTATGGAAACTGAGGCAATGTAACACAGTTGCAGAAAAGTTTTCTTTAGGATCTAGAGGATGTCCCATGCCCCCATAATTTTTTAAAATCTAAATATTAAACTTTTTTCTGCTCCAGTATGAGAATTCACAGTGGCTATGCAAGACTTCTCAAAATAGATCCTGAAGGCAACTGGTGACTTATTGGTTTTCTTACCACATTTAGGATTAATAGCAGCTTTGGGATCTCTGTGTGCAAGAGAAGCTGACATGAGCCGTTTGGCTGAATTCACCAAAGACAGCATCAATTAGAACAAATGAAGCATTTCCATTTACCTCAGTGCACTTTCTGATATGCCAGAATGACGGAGGGTTTAAGTAATTTGGATAAATGACATATTCCAAATTGTATCTTTTAAAATAGTATGGAGCAAGAAAACGTTTTGTTGAACTATATAAAGTGACAGAAGAGCCAGGGACTAAAAAGTCTATAATATTATTCACATGGTTTCTTTAAAAGAATAATGTAGAACAGCCATACCCAACTTTTTAGTGTTAATAGAAAGCACAAGTAGCTTTCTGGAATCCCATGGAATTCAAGCTGTTGATTTAAGCATTTGAAAGTCCATTTAAAAATTGAACCTAAAGACAATGCTTTCAATCAATGGAAGAAAACAATTACTTCCAATTTCAGCAATTTATTCAAGTAGATAATTCAGTACAAGAATAAAACCACAAAGAAGCCACCTGCTGACTAAGGTATTTCATTTTTGTGGAAAGCCTTTGAAAGGTATAAATTTGTAGATTGACTTTTTAGATGAGCTAGATTTCTTCTTCTCTCGTGTCGCTACACTTTTCCCAACCACTGTAGAACACAGGCTCTGGCACAGGCTCAAACCCCATGTTTGGTGATAGGTTGGTGTAGCGTGGTAGAAGGATTCGCAGGTAAACATGTACCTGACAGGGACCGCGACGTGAACGCTCCTTCTATGGCCCCCGATGAGCTAGATGAAATTACATCAATCTGCTATGGAGGATTACTTAAATTCCATGTATTAATCATTCTAGTGTAAAGCAAAATGAAATCTGAAAGGCAACTATGTTGGCTCATAGGTTTGGTGATATAAATTTAGTTTTGCTGTGCAAAACTTGACAGATTATTTTATATTTTCTTTAATTCATTAAATTCTATTTCTTCTGTCCCTAATGTCTGCTCCTGCACTTTCAAAATGTCTTGGGCTAGAAAAGGGGGAAAAAAATAAACATTTTCAACACCACCCAGAATACAGAAGTTTGGGTAGCCTCGCCACTGAATCAGCCAGTCTGAAATTAGAACCAGATGGCCCTTATGAGAAACAAAGATGAGGTTTCAAAGACAACAGATTCTGTGCATTCCATTGTCTGGGGTGTAATTTTTCCCACCAAGATTAATGATTGCTTTAAAGCCATTGTATTTACTGATCTTGTATATTGGTGAATTACATAGGCTGTGAAGAAATCCATTCATTCTGGTAGACATCATGCAAAGTCTTCCAGGAAAAGTTCAGCTCTTGACAGACTGGAATGTATCCATGTTTAAAATTAACATATAGTTATATTCTGAAACTCAGTTGATAACTTCAATTAATCTCCTCTGATATGATCTTACCTAGTTATTTTCACAACAGCCTTATATTTTAGTATCTTGAGCTAAGTAGGCCACAAAAGATTTTACCGTGCATCTGATATACCAATGTTGCACCATCTGCTATATTAATGACTTGGGAAACTATTTCATTGATGAACTGCAAATTTCCCTTTCTGTATATTTACTGTATGATTGGAAGGCTCCTGAGCCTTCAGGATTTGGAAGAGGTGAATCTCAACAAGCAAGACTCTTACCAGACATTGCACAATAAGGAATAAAAGTTCCATATTCTCTCTTCAATCTGGTTTTCATTTCTCTGAAGTCTTCATTGCTACTGCCTCCAATCTTATGTCAAAATCCCTGTTCCCCACCTGAGCTGAATTCACATTTTGGCCCCAGCAGTATAATTTACAAGTTCTCAACATTGTTGTGCTGCAGTCACATTGTATAACAGAAGATAAGTGATTGCAGCTATGTTCTGCTCATTGCAAAGTTAGAAAGGATGAGCTTTCTTAGACAATATGCCAATACATGCAAACTACTGCAGCAGATATGCTAAGTAACTTGCTTGCCCATTTTTGGTTAAGGCATTGGCTCATACAACTAGCTCAGCCATGGATTCCCGACAATTTTGTGAACTTAGTGGTCATCTCTAATACATTTACATTGGCTTACTGGGCTCCTGAAGTAGGCCTCTGTCACAGCTATGTTCTCTGTTCTAGTTCCATTTTTTCATGTGGCTGAAAGTCAAGTGAAAGAGGGAAGAATTTTAGTAGCTGGAAACTAACTTTGAAAGATTTGGGGTGGGGGTTTAAGTAAGGGCCAAGTTATTGTTGATGCCAAGTTGGCAGGATCACAGTACATATGTGAGTATAGCTGGAATCTATGCTTTTTATGATTTGAAGAATAGTGTTATTGTTGTTTTATTGTCATAAACTTATTTTAGGGTTCATAATACCACATTTTTGTGTGTTTCTGTGCTAAAAATGGCAAGAAAATGTACTATTGATTTTTGGCCTGCCATCAACATTCTGCAGTTTGATTAGATTGGGGATGTGAAAAACAGCTTTGGACCATTCTTGAAGTATCAGAATACAGTACACAATTATATAAATGAGCTATTTCTGGTTTTTAAAACATATGTCTGTAATTTTTATGACATCTAATTATCAAAGTATAAACCATCATATTATGTACGAAACACTCACGATGACTTTTTCTTGGATTTTTGAGATGTTAATGCCTTCCATGAAACTGCACTCATGAAATAAATTACATTTGACATTAAAATCAACTCTGGGCAAGCTGAATGTTTCATAATGAAGTGATACACACAGCTTCAGAGTACCGTGTTTAAAATTCCAATAAAATTATTAATAGTAGGTGTCTCACAAGGGTTTCATAATGAGGAGAAATGCACAGCTTCAGAGTACCTTGTTTCAAATTCCAATAAAATTATTAATAGTCGGTGTCTCACAAATAGGAGCATAATCTGTGGTAATTGAAAATGTATGCAAATATCTAGATTGTTTGCCTTTGCTCCTTGCTATAGTAATCAAGGATTTTCTCCTTCATGAATTTACATTCCTTACCTCGAATGTTTAAAAAGTTGTAAATTGTTATGAAAGTTGTCCAATTGAACTTTTTTTTTTTAAAAAATGGGAGCATTGCCTTGGTATTCGTGCAGATCAGCAATAAATAATGGTTGCTTCCTAATTTTAATTTCTTGATTCTCATTACCAGCTTACTTGATAACTGACACAATATCAGCATCCTTGTGATACTATTTCAGCAAACACCATGATGGACTTCATGAATGCAGAATCCTGGTCTCTATGCTTTTCGAAGGGATGGGAATGGAATGCATTTCAAGGAAGGAGTTCCTTTATACAAAATTGTGAGAATTCATCTATAACATCACATGCAGGAATGCCTGGTTTTTGTACAAGTGGACATAAATAAGAACTGACAATTTAAATAAATAAACCCAACAAATATAAGAAAAGAGTTACTGGAAATAAGTTCATTTGATTTCCTCCACATCAGTTCATCATTTTTTAAATAAGTTTTAGTGAATGAACAACCTCATCTGTCCTACTACATTCAGGTAAAGCATGGTAGGCCTTTTCCTCTTTCACGTCCTGTCAGACAACCAATACATAGATGTTCCAAATCTGGCAGCGGAATACAAATAATTGCAAAACCCAAACCTCATTTGGGTGATTAAAAAGGGAGGGAGGTATCCAGAGTTATCCAGTAGGTCCTTCCCAACCTTATCCTTGGTGACAACATTCCTTTGTTGGGCCCACCTACCAGCCCTGGCTCTAAGCTGTGCTTTATATCCTGTTTTTCAAGCTCAGCTGATTGGCATGGCACCGCGAATTGCCATGCAAAAATTGCCGGAGAAGCTCAGTAACAACACTCTGCATGCACACAAATCGCGCACTCACCAAACTGGTAATTACATTGGTTGAATCGCACCCCCAGAATCAGCCACTCGGTTTTGGTAATATGAAGCAGAAAGCTTTTGTAAGAACCATGGTAGGAGCAAAGCTGTTTGTCTCCAGGTCTTTAGCTGATGGACCCCAAAAAAGTTCAGGGAACAGATAAAGAACTAACCTTAAAGGAGATCAACAAGCACTATTTTGTGCAATCAAACTCAGTGTATTATTATCTTGATAATGATGCCACTAAGTTTTGAGATAAGTTGCTACAATGTGAGAGCCTCATCTCTGTCACAAACCAGTGATAAGGAGGACCAGTGTAGACAAGGCATTTTCCTCCTACCCGACAATAGGTGATAGCTAGAAAAAGTACAACAGAATCCATGTCCAGAACCTGTGCCATACAAGGAGCAGGAGTAATTCGGAGCTGAAGGACACTTGGACCACTCTTCCAATGTTCCATTGATCCTTAGCCATTCTCAGTGTTATGTTTGAAGCATGGGCGAGAAAGAATGGAGACAAGCCGGTGAACGGTGAACTTCAACTCTTTATTTACACGGTGTAACAGCTCCCACTGGACGGCTGCTATAGCCTTCCTTATATAGGCAACCCAATAACTATTCAACCAATAACAATCCAGAAATGCTAGTTCTGTTAACCAATGCGAGTGGCCCGTAAATGGCCAATCAGATCACCCTGAACGGACCAATCCGATTCTGCCATTAACAGCCAATCAGAAGTTCAGGGCCAGAACCCTACACAAGACTTCAAGCTCAAGATAACTTTATTTAACATTTATGCATTCACAACACCCCTTCCCCCTGGCTTCTGTTTACGGGGCGCGGTCACATAGTCCTCAAGGTAGGACGGTTGTTTTATTAGTCTTTTTGATTTTTGCTGTGTGTCTTGCATTTGGCTGCATTCTTGCTGAGGTAGATCATTGTTTGATGATGGGTGCTTCTGGTTCAGAGTTCACATTTCCGTTGTCACAAATCTTTTCGGCAACTCCCTGAGGTGAACGAATTCCCATCCCTGGTTACAGTTACCGTGTCTCTGTTCCGCTATCGTTCCCCTCAAGGGGATTTTCCTCTAGTTGGAATTCGTCTTCCTCTGTATCTCCCCCCCCCTTCAGTTTGGTCATAAGGGAGTTTGGAATTGCCTGACTGGAGCTGTGATCATAATTGATCGATATGGCGTTTCCAAAGTCTATTGTCAGGGCACTGTACAAGGTAGGATCTTGGGCTGGTTACACGGATTACCGTCGCTTCCACCCACAGCGGATCACCTGATAGGTTTTTAGTGTACACCAAGTCGCCTACCTGGAAGGTACGGCATCGGCCGCTGGATCCGAGTGGCTTTTCTGGTTCGTAAGCTGGGTGAAACCGGTCGAGGTGGGAGCGGAGCTTTCGTCCTATTAGCAGCTCGGCGGGAGTTTTGTTGGTGATGCTGTGAGGTGTGATGTGCTGTAGAAAAAGGATTCGGTTGATTTTCTCGTCGATGTTGTCGTAGTCTATTTTCTGTAGCGTTTTCTTGACGAATTGGACCATGCGCTCAGCCCTACCGTTTGCTGCAGGTTGCGCAGGTGAAGTGAGCGCATGTCTGATACCACGGTCAGCCAGGTACTGCTCAAAGGACAGCATGGTAAATTGGGGCCCGTTGTCGGATACCAGAACATCTGGTAATCCATGGGTTGCAAACAGTCTTTCCAGTCTCTTGATGACCACTTCTGTGGTCGTGTTCCTCATACGATAGATCTCAAGCCAATTCGAGTAGGTGTCGACGGTTAACAAAAAGGTGTGGCCTTTGGTCGGCCCAGCAAAGTCCAGGTGAATACGGGACCAGGGTCCCCATGGTGTCTCCCATTTGGTTGGGATTGCCTTTGGTGGAGCATTGCTCACTTCTTGGCATCTACGACAAGCTTTGACCCAAGTCTCAATCTGCTTGTCGATGCCTGGCCACCATGTGTAGCTTCATGCGAGGGCTTTCATTCGCACGATGCCGGGGTGGCAATCATGCAAGGTTCTCAGTACTGCTTGTTGGAGTCGCTCTGGGATACCGACTCTATCACCTCAGATGACACAGCCCTTTTGAGAAAACAACTCTGTTTGGCGAGTTTTAAATGGTGCGAAGTCATCTGGTAATTGGTCCACTGGCCATCCGCGTTCCACCCACTGAGGACTCACGCTAAGGTGGGGTCACGTCTTGTTTCTCTCACGATATCACGGGCAGTTAATGGCGGTGCGTGAAGTGTCTTGATCTGCAACGTGGTTACAATAGGCGTGGGGTCGTCGAGACTCTCTGGAAGCTGTGTTCAGCTCAATGCGTCGGCGTGAGGAATGGCTTTCCCCGGGTGGTATTGCAGCCGATAATTATAAGCAGCCAAGAATTCTGGCCAGCGAGTCATCCTGGGAGATAATATATAGGGAGTCGGTTTATCTCCTGCTATTATCCCCAGCAACGGTTTGTGGTCAGTCACGAGAGTAAAAGCTCGGCCATACACATACTCGTGGAATCTTTTAACAGCAGACACAATCGCAAGGGCTTCTTTATCGATCTGGCTATAATTTCGCTCAGTTTTTGAAAGCGTCTTTGAAAAATAGGCAACAGGGGCTTCACTACCATTAGGCAATACGTAGCTCAAAATGGCGCCCACTCCGAAGGGTGATGCATCGCATGTGATATTTAAAGCAAGGTCTCATTGTACTGCATGAGTACAGCGTCAGAAGTCAGTAGTTTTTTCACATTACGGAACGCCTGCTCTTCTCTATGATCCCATACCCAAATTGCCTTTTTGTCCAGTAAACGATGTAAAGGTTCAGCAACAGTCGCTTTGTGCGGTAGGAATACGTTATAAAAATTGATAAGGCCTAGAAACGCCTGGAGGTCGGCCTTATTTCGGGGTCTGGGAGCGTTTTTTATTGCTCTCAATTTGCTGTCGGTAGGGTGGATGCCCTGACTGTCAATTAAATACCCTAAAAATTCGACACGATCTGTACACGGTTTACACTTATTCTTTTTAATTTAAGACCTGCATCTTTGAATTTCTGTAGAACTAACTTTAGGCGATCCCGTAAGATTTTTTTAGTAGGTGCAGCAATTAACACATCGTCAAAGTAGGGGACCACGCCTTTAATCCCTTGTNGGGCACCTCGGTGCATCACAATCGTCTGTGCCTGTGCCGTCTTTTCATCAACTGGTAGTTGCTGATATGCCTGAGCTAAGTCTAGTTTAGCGAAGACTTTTCCGCCCCCCAGGGAATGGAGGAGGTGCTGTACCACCGGCACCGGATATGCGTTTTGCTGCAGGGCGTGGTTCAGGGTGGCCCGGTAGTCCCCACAAATTCTAATCGAATCATCCGGCTTAATTGGTGTCATGATTGGGGTCTCCCAAGGAGAGTGATCGGTTGGCTCTAGTACTCCCTGTGCTATTAACTTATCAAGCTGTTCGTCGATTTTCGGCTTTAAGGCAAACGGAACTCGACGGGGCTTAAGGCGGATGGGAGCTATTTTTGGATTAAGGCTGAACGATATCAGGGTCCCTTTGTACTCACCTAGTTTTTCCGCGAAGACATCCTTGAATTCATGGACGAGGTCCTCCTCCCAGTCATTGCCGCCGATTCAGTTAATGCCTGCCACTTCAATGCCGAGTGGCGCGAACCATTGGAGGCCTAGCAGGCTAGGCCAATCTTTGTCGATCACAATCAGAGGTAAATACGCCGTGCGATTCTTGAATGAGACCCGGACTCAACTGGATCCAACGACAGGGATCCGATTCCCTTGATAGTCCTTAAGGATAAGTCTTTGGGAACGGAGGTCTTGGTGCCAGATAGTAGGGATGAGTTGCTTGAGGGTCCTCCAGGAAACCATTGAGAGAGACGATCCCGAGTCGACTTCCATTTGGCAAGGTTGATTTTCGATGGCCACTGTAATTCAGATTTTCGTGGTGTCTAAGGAAGAGGCGTGACCGATAGTGATAGTTTGGTGAGCCTCTTCTCGCTTCGTGGGGCGATTTAAGGTTCGGTTTCTGTAGGAGTGGTTTACTGGTTCTCACCTTACAGGATGGTTTCCTGTCAATTGGCGATAGTTAGCCCCCTTCGAGGCCTGGCCGGGTCCTTGGAAGCTTCGGCAGACCCGTCCAATGTGGCCCCTCTTCCCGCACTCATGGCACAGCGCATCACGGAATTTGCATTCGGACCTGGAATGGTTGGCTCCACAGCCAGCGCAGGGGTGTAGGGACTTCGGGTAAGGGTCCCGATCAGACCACAGTCGATGGACCTCTTCTTCGTCGCTGTCTGATGACGACAGCGACGTCATGGTGGGCCGTCATGGTGGGACGTCATGGTGGGACTTTCGTGGTGGGCCCTCGAAAGCTGTCCTTCCGACTTGGGTAAAATGTCGCCTGTCGGTTGGTGTACCGAAACGCGGTTGCAGCGCAATTGGGCAGCCGACTTCCTGGTTGCTTCTGCTGCAGTAGCATCAGCGATGGCATCAGCAAGGCTGATGTTGCCTTTCGCCATCAGCTTGCTCTGCAAGCCTGGTGCATCTAATCCCAGAATAATTCAATCTCTCAAAGCCTCTTCCAGGTCAGCGAACCCGCAGAGGCCTCCCAGGTTTCGGAGGTCTGCGATGAAGTCGGTGATGCTTTCTCCCTTTCGCTGGTTTCTTTGGTAGAACTCGTGCTGTCTTACGAGCGTGGGCACAGTCGGTGCATAATGGGCTCTCAGTAGGGGTTCGAGGATGTCCCAGTCCATAGCCTTTACTTCTGCGGGTTTGGCTAGTGCTTTAGCCATCCTGAATACGGTTGATCCGCAATGCGTTAGGAATACCGCCCGGTTGAGGCATCCTTCAAATTGTTAGTTTACAAGAACATTTGGAAACGATCCATGTAGGACTCCCAGTCCTCTTGTGCTGGGTTGAACGGAGCGGGTGGTACGACGACGCCAGACATGGTTCCGTTGTTGTGCGTTGTCAGTCACGTGCTCGGTTATTTCTTCTTTCAGTCAGCTCTGATGTCTCCACATCCCATCCTCGTCGCCAGTGTTAAGTTTGAAGCATGGGCGAGAAAGAATGGAGACAAGCCAGTGAACGGTGAACTTCAACTCTTTATTTACATGGTGTGACAGCTCCCACTGGACGGCTGCTATAGCCTTCCTTATATAGGCAACCCAATAACTATTCAACCAATAACAATCCAGAAATGCTAGTTCTGTTAACCAATGCAAGTGGTCCGTTAATGGCCAATCAGATCGCCCTGAATGGACCAATCCGATTCTGCCATTAACAGCCAATCAGAAGTGCAGGGCCAGAACCCTACACTAGACTTCAAGCTCAAGATAACTTTATTTAACATTTATGCATTCACAACACTCAGTATAAGCAAATTGCAAAGGAACCAAATTAAGGGTAGCACTGAGAGCAACATCAGTAACAATAGCTGCTTGATAGACTGAAATATATATTTCAAAAGAATCAGAATAGAATCTGAGCCAATTCCAAAAGTAATCTGTGGCTTCTAATCCAGTGAGAGCAGGAAGAGAGAAAACACTGAGAGTAGCACTGAAGGAAAACCCTACACATTCAGTCTGTACTGCTTGAATAATTTGCAATAAATTCAAGGTCAGTTTTTGCAATATAATACATTACAGTCTAATACATTTTCCATCTTTGCTGCTTCTGTTTGTGGCATCTTTCCAATGCTCAGCTTGTCTGGGCATTTTATTAGCTGCATTTTAATAATTTGCTAAGCCAGAGTTGGTTTCAGCATGGTTTGTTGAATAAGCCACAATTGGCTAGCTCATAGAAACCAGGCAAATCCCATGAGGGTTGGATGATGAATGAACCTGACCTGGCTGACAGTCCACAGAAACTATGACCTCTCTTCTGTTTAATATATGATTCAATCCAGGGCAGAACAAGCTGGGTGGCAGAGGAAATGTGGCATCCTAGGCTACTGCTTACTGTGCTCTATTTTTCAGCCAGCTCTGCAGTCATACTAATGTGTTTGGGTCTCTCTCTTTCTCTCTCTCCCCCTCCCCCATGATTGCTGCATTCAGCAGCAATCTAGAGAACTGAACAGAGGCTTAGCAGCTATCATGTGTGTATGTGAGTGTGTGTCTGAGTGTGTGTGTGTGTGTGTGTGTGTGAGAGAGAGAGAGAGAGAGAGAGAGAGACCATTCAGCCAGAGCTGTACAAAGACAGTTCCATGGTCATGTGGCTGGCATGACATCACAGAGCACAGTTACCTTGGCAGGAACTGAGGTGAGGATGGGAGCTCACCCAATCACGTGGCACTCAGGTCTTGAACCCAGATAGCCAGCTTTCCAGCTGACAAGCCCAGTGTCTTAACTGAGCCAGTTAAACTTAACTGAGCCACCATGGTATCCTCTGTGTGTATGTGTGTAGATAGTGTGTGTGTGTGTGTGTGTGTGTAGATGGATGGACAGATGGACAGACAGACAGATAAATAGATAGATAGATGATAGACAGATACATACAAAAACAAACCCTTTGAATACATACAAAGCCCCTGGTACAGTTCTCAAGATTGCTACTAAATGCAGCAATCCTTGGGCCTCGTAATTATATTGCTAATGTCTTCTCAGCAATGCTCCTGCAATTTCCAAACTGAGGAAGAGATGAGACCCAAGATATTGAAGACAGAGAAAAAGAATTACTTTTAACAACATGAATAATAGCTGTTCACTCAGCCGTGACCTGTCAATCAGCATTTTGGAGAAAAAACAGTGTCATCTCAAAGAACACATCTGAAAGAAAGGAAACAACTGATAATTTTAGCAGATGTGTTTAAGCGTTTGCACAGAAAGGGGTGATGAGGGATTTGAAATGCCGTGCAATAAAAAGCAAAAGAACTTGGCAAGAGATTGAATGAATCCAAGCATATCTCCAAGCCAGCTGAGGCCAGAAGATGTGAGCATGGTGGCAAGATCTGCAGAGCGAAAAAAAAACGGCTGGCCAAAGATCTGGATTCATACAAATAGAGAGTCCCTGTTGCTTGTGTGTAGGGAGGCAGCCAGGCCTGAAATGAAAATTGGGTTGGGCTGGACACAGGTAGAGCAAAACGTCACATGGCATGACTGTATTTATGAAAGAACTTCAGTCCCCTCGGATTCCATAAGAGAGAAGGATTCAGAAGATTGCTTTCAAGTCTGTAATTTTGGTGAGAGAAACATTCTGGGGTAACTGAAAAAAGCGAAATCTCTGATTGCTTTGAAGTAATCAAATATTACCCCTGGCTAGCTCAGTTGAGATTCTTTCATTTCATCTTTAAAGATTGTAACCATGGAACATCTGACCTACCAATATTTAGGGGATACGTGACCTCCTCCTGATTTAATTTCTAATTAGTTTGGACTTTTTTTAAATTTACTTGGAAACTTTCATTGACAACTTTCCAGGCAATTGTGGGTCTTTAAAAAAAAAAAAGATCAAGGTTTCCCATGTTGTTGTGTCTAACTCTTGGAGGTGGTGCTCATCTTTTCCTTGCACATATATTTGGTATCTTTCTCATAAACACTGTGACATTGTTTTCGGGAAGTTGTGCTTTCTAACATGTGTTAAACATTATGACGCTCATAGTAGAACTACACATTAGCTTCAGATCAAACTCCGGTCTTTATTATTATTATTTTGTTTGTTTGTTTGTTTGTTTTATAAAGTTATGTGGCTGCCCATCTACCAGATGGAATTCTGGGTGGTGAACAAGACTATCAAACCCAATATAATTACAACAACAACATCTGAAAGAAAGGAAACAAAATTTATATGAGGCCAAGTCAGAGAAATTCTAGAGAATTTCCAGAAAAACAAGATAGTTTATAAAGTGATCAAAACTGAATCTGTTCCTTTCAAAGACTTATTAGTGATTAGTACTTCGGAGGCTTATGGAAAGAGATATCTTGACTAACTTTTTTCCAAATACCAGAAGTTCCAGACCAAAAGGATAGAGTGACTGAGAAATTTACCTTCAATTTACAGGAAATGATTGACCTAGGATTCTTCCATTGTAGCATTTAAGGAAAAGATTTTATGGCTTTTTGGCTTTTTCCCAATTACGTTTTGTTTGAGTATGGATATTTGAAAAGCTTTGGTGGAACCAGTGAGAGTCAGGAAGGAATTGCTTTATGTTCCTTCCTCTTATCCTAATTAAAAAAAATCCTTACTCTTCCAATTTTCTAGTTCTTTGCTTCAGCTCAGTTGTTAACCTTCCACCCTAATCTCTTCCTTCTTATCCTGATCTCCATTTTTGAAATTAATGTTCCATTTATTCTTACTTTTAATCTATCTGGGCTGCATAAACAGTCTGCCCTTCTCCCACCACCTTCATTTATAACCTTGTTATGAAATTTGGTTTTGCTTTGAAGCAGATCCTGAGTGTATTTTTCAATTCCTTACCAATATGCATGTGACGTTATTATTTTAGTTCTCTCTCTCTCTCACCATATTACCTTTACAAATGGATGGAGAGAGAGGGAGAGAGAGAGGGAGGGAGGGAGGGAGAGAGAGAGTTTTGCTGAATTTAATAACTATTCTTGACATGTTTGTTAAATGAATCACTGGAGTGGTTAAGTTAGGATGGTTGTTAAGTAAATGTGGCTTCCCCATTGACTTTGCTTGTCAGAAGTTGCAAAAGGTGTTTCTAAAACCCTGGGATACTGCAAACATTATAACTATAAGTCAATTGCCAAGCATCTGAATTTTGATCATGTGACCATGGGGAAGCTGCCACGGTCATAAGTGTGAACAATGGTCATAAGTCAGTGTAACTTATTGTTACTTTGAATGGTCACTAAGTGAACTGCTGTCAGTCAAGGTCACCTGTATTGTGTGAGAGAGTTTGTGTGTGTGTGTGTGTATTAGAATCACACACATCATAGAATGAAAAGACTGAACAGGTTCTTGAAGATTATTAGTCCAAACTCCCTCTTCCTCCAGTGCAGGAATCTACTACTGCACCATCCCTGACACATGCCAGTTCAGTCCTTCTTAAAATAAATCCAGCAAAGGAAAAATCTATCACCTCTGAAGGCAATCTATTCCATTGCTAGGTAGCTCTTTCTGTTAGAATTTGCTTCCTGATGTTCCAGCAAAATCAACTTCTTCATAATTTAAATTTATAAGCAATGTTGGAATTAAACATTTTTTTTTACTACCGGTTATGTGAGCGTCGCTTGGTGGGTGTGGCAGGGGAAGGATACTGCAAAATCTCCATTCCCTCCCCACCCCACTAACCTGCTTTCCAGCTCCATTGTCCTGTGCAGGGCAACAAAAGAAGACCCAGCTGATCAGCTGGAACTTGGGAGGCAGAGAATAGATGGGGATGGTGCCAGTCAGAAGTGGTATTCTGAACTACTCAAAATTTCTGCTGACGATTCTCCAGAACTGGTCAAAGCCTGCTGAATACCACCTCTGCTTATAATAGTCTTTCTTGTACCTTTAGGAACAATTCTGCCCATTCTTTGACATTTTGGTAGTTGAGATACATGTAGGCCTATCTTCCATTTCAGTGGTCTTTCTTTCCCAGGGTATCCAATGCCACCAACAATTTGTCTTAAGATTTTCCTTCTAGACCTCTTGCTGTCTTATTGCTCTCCTTCAGAGTGCTCCAGTTCATCACTGCCCCTCCTAAAATGCAGTGCACCAAACTAGGCATAAGATTCCAGTACAGTCTATTCAACAAAGAATATTCCGAAACAATGACTTGTCTTGATTTTGACATATACTTCCAACAATGCAGCTTAGGACTGCATTTGTTTTTCCCCACTGTTTTTGTTGTTTTTATTTTTATTTGGCACCTGTTCTGGTTGGCTCCTGTTCTGCTTGTGATCCTCCAAACCACCTAAATCATTTTTCCATGTATTGCTGCCCAGTAAGAGTTCCTCCATCCTATACTCATCACTTTGATTTTTTTCCCCTACTTAAATGTAAATGTCTTTATCCTTGTTGATATTCATCATGCTGGTTTTTACCCAATGTTCCAACTCATTTAGATCCTTTGGAATGGGAGGCTGTCCTCTCAGATGTTTGTTAAATTTTGTCGCTTTTGCAGATTTTATATTCATATTTTCTAGCCTCTAATTCAAATCACTTATAAATGAACAAAACATTGAACAAAGCAAGACCTAGACTGGAGCCAGGTAGCTTGATGCAGAACCATTCCCCTACAATTGTTGGATACAATTATTTGAACTGGCATCCTTCAGTCTCAGGAGACTATGGTATCGTGCTCTGAAAAGAGGTCCTAAAACAGCATCTAGTGTGGCTAAAAAGGCCAATTTGAGAGTGGCAATCCCTTCCACACTGAGGGCAGATACAGTCTGTCTCTTGTCCAGCCCCCAGCTTTCGCTGGTTCTGGGACTGCCTCTTTGCCTCAGCCTGCCGAGCAAGTGTCTCTTTGAATTGAAGAAGGCCATGTTGCATCTTCAGCCTCCAAGCTGAACAATCAGAGGTCAAGTTTTCCCAGCTGTTGATGTCAATTCCCAAGGCAGATATCCTTATGTCGCAGCTGTGGTCACCCTCTAGGGTGTTTTCCCTGCACTAATTCTCCATACAGGAGATCTTTCGGAATCCAACCATCAGCCATCCTCACGACATGCCCAAGCCAACATAGATGTTACTGTTTCAAGAGTATATACATGCTAGAAATTCCAGCACATTCCAAGACTGCGCTATTTGGAACTTTGTCATGCCAGGTGATGCCAAGAATATGTCGGAAACAGCTCAAATGAAAGGTGTTCAACTTTCTCTCCTGCAGTAAATAAAAGGTCCAAGACTAATACAGTTATTTACTTGCTAATGATAACATAGTCCAGCCTATATTTTGCTCTCTTCTCTAAGTAAATCTCATGGAAAATTTGTTTTGTGGAACACTTTGCTCTGTCCACCAAACTCCTGCAGTCAGCTAAACTGTTCATTTTGTCATATATCAAAGGCTGACTTTTCCCTAAAACTGGTTGAAAGAATTGATTCAAAATACGGAAGTCTAAAAATAAGAAAACAAAATCCAGAACTGCACCAAAATCTCTTCATGGTGAAATACATTGCTTGACATTAATCTAAGATCATTCATTTAAAATTATTATGTAAACTATAGTCGCATGCATGGGCAGAAAGACTGCTGTCAGCGGCATTCTAGCTAAATATGCTTTTGGTTTGGGGAGTTGTAGAAACAATATATATGATCCAGGAGTGCATTGAAACACCCTGTTTTGACCTTGAAATCTGAAAGATGTTTCAGCCCAAAAGTTGACAAGGTAATAAGAAATCCATGCAACCTAGTGATGGATTACATTCTGCAGTCTTTAGATGCAATGGCAGGCAGGACCTCCGACTTGACCATCCGTGTCAGAAATGTATCAAATAAATTGAATTTTGAATAATTTCTTTGAGGAGAAATAAATGTTAAATTACTTGAAAATATCCCCTCACTTCCAATTAGATGAATCAACAAGATCATGTATCTAAACACAATTTAAGCGATGTGCTTTTAGAAGAGTAACTATGCTTGTTTCTGAAGAAACAAAGAGCTTCTAACATTTTTAATCACTTAAGCTTCTGCTCTATCATTTTGTATTTTTCTTTCTGCTTATTTTTCTCTCCTTTTTGTGGTTTTTAAAATAGATTAGAGTCAGTTATGCGCAGGAAATGTGCTAAGGCAAATATGCTGCTGGCCACTAAAACTGATTTGAGCAAAAAGGAAACAGGAATGCATTTTGCAACTGTCAGCAGTTTCCAAGTAAAGTTCACACTAACCTCAGCTCTATAAAATCATTATGGAAAAGCTCTACCATTTTTATTTAATTTTATTGGTAAAAAGGTCTTGTACACCCTGCCAAGTTGTAAAGTTATTTATAAACAGAAGATATTAGAAGAATTGGAAAAGAAGAATCTGATTTCCCTGCATGATCTGCTGATAAGCAGACTAGTTCTATGTGGGACTGGATGACATGAAAATGAAGTGGATAAATAGTTGACTCATAAATCAGAGTCAAATAAAAATAAGATTAATTTATTGTTTCTCATCAAACTGAAGAATTGCCTTAAGGATAAATCCTGAATCCTCTATATTTTAATATCTCGATCAATGCCTTAGTTGAACAGGTCAAGGGAATGCTTACCGTGTTTCTCATATAATAAGGCCGGGTCTTATTTTTTTTTGAGCCCCGAAAAAATGGCTGGGTTGTCTTTTCAGGGGTGACTTAATCCCCCCCCCCCTTGCATCTTGCAGGCAGGTGGTGACAGGTTGGATGTTGACTTCGGCATTGGTGGAGCACTTCATATCGGGGTCAATGCAGGCAGCACCATATCCGGGTGTGCAACAAAAGTATTTCCTAACAGCAAGACTCCCACCATTCCCCCCCCATTTCGCATGTTTTAATATAGGCCTTAATTTGGGGGAAGGGGCTTAATTTCATTTCATGCCAGTAGAACATATCACCAGAGTGGGGGATATATTCTTCTTCACTGGAAAGATTCAAGGGAGAGATAGACAGTCATCTCTCTAGGATGCTTTAATCTGGATTCATGCATAAAATTAGGAATTGGACTCAGTGGTCTAGATTGTCCCTTCCAATTCTCAGATTTTCTGGTTCTTTCATTGGAATCTTGAGAAGAAGAGCAAATACTGAATCTATGCAGATCCTGGGTGACATAAGCTCTTCACAGCGGTTGTTAAGGATAGATCTCGTTCCATAAGTTCTTAGCTGCCATTTGATAAAAGGAAGCAAACAACAAAAGGTATTTCTGGGTAGTTGGCAATAATTTATATCAGTCCATCTTTACACAGCAAGCCTGTACTAATAGTTGCAGCATAAAAAAAAAAGATGTAAGGAGCAGTCACGATAGCTACAAATAGAAGTCAGTATTATCCTTGCACCAGTTAAAAAGTACTTCAAATACCAGTCAAGGCTGTTACACAATAGCAACAGCACTTAGACTTGTATATCATTTTATAGTGCTTTACAGCCCTCTCTAAGCGGTTTACAGAGTCAGCACATTGCCCCCAACAATCTGGCTCCTTTTTTTATCGACCTCAGAAGGAGGGAAGGCTGAGTCAACCTTGAGCCTGGGGAGATTCGATCTGTCAAATTGCAGGCAGCCGGCAGTTAGCCGAAGCAGCCTGCAGTACTGCGCTCTAACCACTGTGCCATAACGGTTCTTTGAAAACAATTAAAGTTTTGGCTGGGGAACCCAGTATCTCTTGTAAACCACACTGTAATAACACTCATCTGTAGTGGCTCGTGATAGTATTGAATGAATGTTTAGAAAAGCCTGGGGTTGAATAAATAGCAAGTATATCAATTGCTATTGGACACTGGGGCAGGTTTTGAAAACTTCTGCAGCTGCACCTGACTCAAAGATTGGATGGGATTGAATGTAGGAAAACCAATTGCTGAAGTCTAAATAATCACCAAGGGTGGGCGGGCATCCATCTCATGGAAAATAATTGACACCATGAGGCAGATTTTGAGAGTTGAGGATAACATTCTTAGTTGGATTTTTCCCTCCCCAAGACAGCCAATCCAGCAGGAAAGTCAGAGGGACTAAGAAGAATTGCTACTGTTGAAGGGAGAATGGGAATCCAGTGTGAAAGGCTTCGATTCAATCAAAAGATCATTTTACATACATCCTACTGAGATTTGTAGGTTTTCCAGTAAACATTGGAGGCAACTCTTTTTATTTCTTGTGGTTCTTTTTCCTAACTTCTTCTTGTTTCAGACTTGGTATCATCTTTCTCCAGCTTTCTGTGACATGGGTGGAAAATGTTTTGGTGGCCATTCTGCAATCTTAATAGCTGCTTGCCTCATTTACATATTTGGGGAAATACTATAGAACCATTGTGCTGTAGTAGAAATGACTTGTTTGCTAAATTGAAGCATTTTCATTTCATCTGTTGCAGTCACATCTCTTTCCACTGTAGAAAAGCCCTCAATACTCAGGCATGGATGATCTCCGCATTTGAGATATATATATATAAAAAATCTACCTACTTCCTTGAGCAGAAGTAGATTTATGAGCCATGGTGGCACAGTGGTTAGAGTGCAGTACTGCAGACTACTGACTGCCGATTGCCAGCAGTTTGAGTCTCACTATTGCTATGATCAAAAATATTGTGTAAGGTTTGTGCTGCATGATTTTTATCCTTTTTCATTTAATGTTCTTTTGCTGTCTGTGCTGTCGTCTGGGGTTGAGGAATCCTAACTTCTTAGTTTTATCTTTCCTAAATATCTAAATGATAGTATATAGATCAGATTTTATGCCTTTCTTCTAAAGACCTCCAAATAGTGCTTTAAAGCATTTTGAGCTGACTTGCCCACTGCTAATCATCAAGTAACTGACCTGAAGTTGGAGTTCCCCCATCGAACTCAACACTGTAGGTAATCATTTCTCAGCTTGATGGCTGAAGATTGTCACTGTAATTCAGATCAGGACTCCTGGAGGCTCTCATCATTTTAAAATAAGAAATCTTTGGTGGTATCTCCATTTACCCTCACAGAGATTTCCATGTAAAACCACAAAAGCCATGCTGATTTGATCATCATTTGAGTTAAATACTGTGCTGATCATTTGATGCTTTTCCAAAAAACTACCACTGTAAAAAGTGCTGGATTATCCCTATCCAAATTATTTGTTGTCCCAGAATCTCACAGAATGAGCATTACGGCAGAATTTTGCTCTGCTGAATTATATGGGTAACCTGAGCGGTTGCTGGAGGGGATTACCTATTTTGTCCTATATTTTCTTTCTCTTAGTATTTCCTTGTAGTGGATGAAAGGGTCCAAAGACAATCTTGGTGTATTTGACCAGTTCAATGGCTTGGAAAGTAAGGGTCAGTGGTGGGATTCCACCAGTTCGGACCTATTCGCTACAAACGGTTGTTAACATTCTAAGCAGTTCGAAGAACTGGTTGTTAGAAGAATTACTGGCCTAATCCTGTAAGGAAGGCAGGAAGGAAACATTCTGGGGTTGCTTACAGAAACTGCCTCTCCGTTAACCCTTATTACATTGTTGGCAGGACTAGACTTCCTGTCTCAGGAACGTCTCTGGAGTTTTTTTACCCTCCTTTGCTGGTACTTTGCTTATGTGGCGTGACCATTCAAAGTTACAATGGCACTGAAAAAAGTGACTTATGACCATTTTTCACACTTACGACTGTTGCAGCATCCCCACATTCATGAAATGTGAGGCAAGGAGATGCATGCCTCGATGTGAGTGATATTGAGTTAGCCATGCCCAGCCAATAACATGATCACTAAGCCACCCAGTCACATGACCACCACGCCCACCAACTAAGCCACACCCACAGAACTGGTTGTTAAAAAATTTGAATCCCACCCCAGTAAAGGTTGGTACCAGGGGTAGGATTCAAAAAAAAATATTACTGGATCTGTTGGCGTGACTTGGTGGGCATGGCAGGGAAAGGTTACTGCAAAATCCCATTCCGTCCCCACCCCACTAGCCTGCTTTCCAGCTCCATTCTCCTGTGCAGGGCAACAAAAGAAGACCCAGCCAATCAGCTGGGATTCGGGAGGTAGAGTACAGATGGGGTTGGGGCTAGTCAGAGGTGACATTTACTGGTTCTCCAAACTATTCAAAATATCTGCTACTGGTTCTCCAGAACTGGTCAGAACCTGCTGAGTACCACCTCTGGTTGGTAACTTGATAAGTACAGAGGCCTCAGAATTTCTTCCTGCTTTTATTAAAAAAATGGAATATATGTATGGTTCAGTACAAAACTATGAGGAGGGTTCTGCATGGCAAATAAATCCTGACTGATTGGTATTTTCTTTGTGCTCAGTCACCATTTGGGAAGGGCTGTCGGTTCTTTGAAAATATTATAAAATTACAAACGTGTGTGGATGCTCCCATTGTGCCCTAGTATCCTGATCTAAAAATAAGCAGAACAGACAATCTGTTCCCTGCTGCCTTTTCATTGTGAAATCAGAACATTTGGATAAAATAGTCTGGTTATCTGGAAGTTCTATAAGGAGGCATCAGACACCCCTCCCTCCACACACAAATGCACTCATTTAACTTCCTTCTCAGGAGAAAGTTTCATATATGGAGAATGAATTTTGTTTTCAAATTATTTCCAAAGAGAATCACTGGGGGCAGGTCCGGTTATTATCACCCTAAAGTTATTACCCTTAATTATCATTTGAATCAAATAAAAGGTCCTGCCCAAAAAGAAAAAAAAAACTCTTCCCAATTCACTGCAGGATGAGTGGTAGAGGAACATGGGGAATGTGGTTGGCTAATGAAAAATTCCACTGGGAAACAACGGAGGGCTAGCTTCCTGGCAAATGACAGCAATGCACCAATTCTATGCCAGGAAGTATTTGTTTAATAAAAACCAGCATTTGTGCCTTTGGAAATATTTGTTTTTGATTAATAAACAATTTCTGGCTTTGCGTTTATACCCCAAATATGTGGAATGCTTCTTGTATTCTTGCATTTTTTTAGTAGGCTAACAATACTCTTCAAATGAGCTTAGTCCATATGCTGAAACAGATCATGATAATTAAGGTCAATAAAGAGTTCATATGTAAAAACAATTATTTCAAACCTCCCTCATCATCAACCTATATGCATGTATTATTTAGAAGGCCCACTAATTTACTAAATTTACTTTGATAAACTAATATAGGCTTTCAGCCTAAATCTAAGTGTCTATTTGTCTATTATATTCATAATTGCAATCTTCTTTTTGCAATTTGATAAATTTTGCTATTTTTGTAATCATTTTACTTTCCTCTGATTTTTCACAGATGTTTTTACCCAAGGCAGAGTTTTGAAATTCATTTCAAATTTCCCTCAAGGTAAACATATGTGATTCATTGAAACTACCTTAGAATTACATAGATTAAAAGGTTACGTTGGCTCTTGCTTTTTTAGAGCTTTCAAAAAATCAGACAAAGATGTCGGATTTTTGTATCCACTTCACCAGTGGACTTCTTTAAAATAAAGATAATTCATTGGTTAAAACTATTTTAGTTTAGTTACTACTTAACAAAGGTAGTTTGTTAAAACTTTATTCTCCAGCCAACATAATTCCCAGAACATGTTTGTTATATAAGCTAACTATAAACAAGCCAATTCTTGCTGGCAAGTATTTGATTTCAAAGTTGAAATGCAAAAGGAAAATGGGTGAGATGGGGAGAAGAAACAAATAAATCCATGCACCCTTAAGCTAGAAAGTTTATGTTTAGAATATCCTTTGGTAGTTTCCTTCTAAGAACAGTTGCTTACAAAGCAAAGCTTATATTTACATAATACATGCTACAATTAAGCACTTCAAAATCTTATTGATTTCTAAGGGAGGAATTTCAGAGAAATTAATGAGATTTAAAACTTTCAATTCTGCCAGCTGAATTCTGATTTCTGAAACATTTTTGTTCTATTACCCAGCTAATATTAAAAATGTCTTAAGGAAAGGACATGTGTAAATTGACTGAATATGAAATTGTCACTTAAAATTATATACAAATGTCAAAACATATACAGTGATAACCAGAAGTTCTTGGGCTTGTTTTATGTTAAATTCGTGTATAATTGAAATGGAAAATATTTTTTACCATATAAGTATAGCCAGTTGTGCACTTTGGGATAGATACATATCTAAATATAAAGTCAATCATCCACCAAGGAAACCCATTATTTATTCTCAGATATCAACAAGGATTTCTGAGATTTCAGAAGGAGGAAAATATATGTTCCCGAGCAGCATAATTATGCTAATATTTTGTTACTAATGGATTTAAAAAACCATACATTTGGAAACCCAACAAATGAAACTAATTTCTAACTCTGAATTAGAAGCTATCCAATTATTCATAAATAGTTCCTTGCTTTCACACTTTAAGAAGAATTTTTTAAAGGCTACCACCTGTGCCAAAAGACAACTTACCAACCTTAGCTACCCTTATTCTGTAATTCCTATAATAATGGTACATAACAGCAGATAACAGATAACAGATAATCAGAGTTGGAAGGGACCTCATCTAGTCTAACCCCCCACCCAAGCGGGAGACCCTACACCATCTCTGACACTTATCCATCCCCCTAGAAGAAGGAACAGAGTTTGCAATAGCCCCTATATAAAAGCCATTTCATAATTATTATTTCATTATTGGCTGAAGATCCTATTCATGGACCCAGACAGATTGCCTAAGCTGTGCTTTGAAGAACAATTACACAAGCAACCTTATACTTGGGCCACCCAACTTTCATTTCTCAATATGGATTCTTCATCCAAATTGTAGTCCAATCAGATCAAGGAAGGCCAAGAAAACTTTCAAGAATTATTGATGTGACTGCCCAAGATGGCATTACAGCCCTTCAATGCGTCAAGTCTCTGAAATGGCTGGCTCAGTTCAAATCAGCCTCCCAGTTACAAAAATATTTAACAATTTATGTGCCTCAGCATCTCAGAAGAGCTTTTTCTAGAGCTCTGTTCAAACAATTGGACTTCATGGCAAGATATGTGAAGCTTCACAGAGTCCCACTTGAAAAAGACTGTTCATTTGTTAAGCACCAGTCATTGAAGACAGTGGACACATTCTTGTTGATTGCAAATTGTACTCTCCAGAAAAGTTTGCTTATTTACACCCATATTCAGACTGGCAAAACTCCAGATGAATACTAGATGGAAACAAGAGATACAGAAAATTGCCCAGAGTAAATAGTAACTCTAAATAAGCTTCTTATTTTGTGTTGCTTCAGTTAACTTCTCCACAAACCACTGCATATACTTCTTTTATGTTTATTTAGGGCTATCAGATTTGCATTGTGAAAATCCAAGGACACTGTACCCACCCACCTGAGAATAAGATTTCTCTCTGTCTCTCTCTGCCCCCCCACTTCTCTCTCTTTCACACAACACACACACAAAATACACATCTGGAATTTTTCAGTCCAGCTCTCATGATCAAAAAGATCTCTTGGAAATGAAGAAATGTAAAAATGAATATAAAGTGATGAAACACAGAAAAGGGTCCCTGCTTCCATGCATTCTGTCATCATTGAAGAGTGTCAATTCGATTCACAGTTAATACAAGGAATCTTATTTTTTATCAATTCATTTATTCATTAGGTTTATATCCTAATTTCATTATTTTTTCAGGGTCTCACACTATTTAATTCCTATAGCAGCAGCCTTATGTATCATATGTAATCACCAAGAGTGGAATTAAATTCAAAGAGTCTTTATCTTGACCCTTTCTAAGTCCAGGTATACAAAACATTATTCATACAATAATTTTCTAAGTCTTGCAGGGAACACACAAAACCCCCAGGTTTCTGTCTCTCTCTTAACTTCTCAATACTTTCTTCACATGAAAAAAGCCCTAAAAGGGAGCAAGTTAACTAAGCTTGACAAAGATCTGTTTTTGGAGACAGGATGCCTCCTTTATTATCCCTTTCTTTTAAATGGTCGACACTCATATGAAACAACTGTGCTTTTATTGTGGCAATATGTACCGTGCAGAAAAGCAACTTGCCAGTTGGAGTAGCTGTATTACCTTAAATTTCTCTTCACAGTGTATAGTGCAAATCAAATGGGAAAGAAAATAATGAAGATAAAGCTGGCCAATAATGAAGAATTTGGGGCTTCAAAGAACAGGATGTTCCTATTTACCAAATAAAGCCAATAAAACAACAAAGAACACAGTACCATCAGAAGTCCACATTGAGGACACGTCACAAAAAGAAGAAGGCTAGGAAATATTTGTAGCAAGGACAACTGTTGACAAGCATTCTTATTCATATTACACATCCTGAAAAATACATCAATCTAAATTCCTGTCAAATCACTATTCATCACACCAGCCAATCTTTTTCACTTGCAGTCTACAACCGGGGATTGTTTAGCCTGGCACTGAAAGAGGAGTTAACACCCTCCATTGACCTAATGCAGAGTTGCCTTGTCTTCTTTATCAGGCAGAAAGGACTTCAGTGAACAGAGCAGAAGTCTGTATGGAAAAACATTCAAATGAACGGAGTCATCTGAGAGTCAAGACAAGCTCATGTGTCCAATTTTCTGTTTTACTCATCCACAGCTGGCTTTTACCAGTATGTTTAACAAATATTATAAGTATCCTGTCTTTGCCAGGTGACTTGAACAAGATGCCATTCAGGATATGCTTTTCTCTTTTATGTTTTCACTTCCCCTCATTTATTCTTATGATGCTCTCCGCCTGCTTTTGCTCCTTCTGCCTCATCCTTCAGCCATGCCTCTGTTGCATTTTCCTTACCCAATGTCTCTCCTTCCTCCTTTCCTGGCAATGGCACTTCTTTCTGTTCCTCTTTTGAAAAGTCTTGACTTCAAGGGCCAATCTTACACCTTTTTCTCCCAGGGACTATTGAGAAAACTCTACATATGAATCCAGCAGCCTATCCTTAGAAGCACTGCTGATCACTTGAACACTGAACATAATTTTGTATGCCTCTTTATCTCTAATATTTAATTCATCATTTCATTCCCCTTTCATTGCTTATAAAGCTCATTTAAGGAATTAAATCTCTGTTGGTTCCTGACCTATAAAGGACAAGTCCATCTATATGGGCTAAGATTTGAACTGAAATAACAGGGTTTTTCCAAGACTAGGTGTTTGCTTAGTTGCCTTCTGTAGTGTCCGTTGCGCAAAGGAAACCCGGAGTCAGTGACTGGTTCAGCTCAGTTCTTTATTCTAAAACATGACTGCCGCAAGGGAAAGGGTCTGTGGCTTTTATTTGCTTAGCCGCGGCTTTTCCCGCGGCTCTTGAGTCTCCCGCGATTCAAATGGACCAATCGCGGGAGACTCTGGGCGGCCAATCAGCAACGGTGCCGTCGGCCAATCAGACAGCCCCGCGCTCTGACCAATCAGCGCGCGGGGTTTTCAAGAATGCAGATTGAGGACAGAACACCTTCTCTCCACCATCAGTACCAATAGCTGGTGCTCAGGTTCATCAGAAGAACAGGGGTCCCATTAGCAATGTAACAATGTTGTGTTTCCTTGACCCTATATGGGAAACGGGGACCATGTCTTGACCTTCACATTAGGTGTCTGGTTGTCTTTGCTCACAAATCAGTCCAATGGAAACAGAACTTTCTGAGTCTCAAATATAGCAGATAAAGAGACAATCAGGAAGAACCAAAATATAAGGTTAATACTGGGTCTTAGGAATTCAGCTGGAGCAAACCAATCTGCAAGCATCATTCTCTTTCCTCTCTGAACCATAACAACAACCCTGGATAGATTTGCTAGTCTATTAAAAATATGTAAAGATTTTTATTATTACTTTATTTTATTTATGAATCAAATTTATATAGCTGCCCAACTCATGAGAAGTGACTCTGGGCAACATACAATAGTGTTAAAAAAAACCAATACATTTATAAAAACAAGTATTTAAAGATACAAAAATTAAGAGTTTGTTAGGGCCAAGACTGCGAACTGTTCCACAAACAAATCTAAATGGATTCTTTTGAAACATCTGCAACACACATTCACTAAAATTAATATTTTTTCATATGAGTAAGTACATGGGACAATAGGCTGAACACATTTCTGCCCTTGCAATATGACACAGAGTGCTCTTGTATGGAGCAATGATTTCATTTGTTCCTGTTGGATAAGTGAAAAGCTAGATCTAGGCCTATGATGCTGTTCTTTGTGGTTGTTCCTTACCATGGTCATTCACTGGACAACTTGAAGTGCTTTATGCATTTGTTTTATTCTGCCATCAATAGTTGGCTTAGTGTGTCTTCTAAAATCTTTCCACTTTGTCAATGGAGTAGTAACTTAAGAGGATGCCAAGCTTGGTGCTCTTCTGAGAAGGTATCATCTCTACCTGACATTGGACTTCAAGACCTCAAATGAGATCTATTTACTGAACGAAGATCTCAGGAAGAAACCCAGCAACCCATTTAGTGACTCTTATCAAAGTGCCTGCTTTTTGTTGTTTTACTTTTTGTTGTTTCACAAAATATGTTTCATTGAGATTTTAAAAACTTGACCCAACAGAATAATTATGAAAAAAACCACCGAAGAAGTACCTTAGAAGGAGGACAAAGACATGGAAACTTGTAAGATACATGTACTAAATTCTCATAGCACCTTTGCTAAATAGACAAGGAAAATAGCATTATTCATTATTAATTCATTAAAAGCTAGATATCAATTCATAGCGGGCAACAGCAGTAAAGAAGGCTGGGGAGCATGGGTAGTGTTTTCTTCTCTCCTTCTCTGGACCTGAATGTAGGTATTAATAAAGCAATCTAATCTTGCTTTATGTCAGTTCTACGAGTGTTGAAATAAATGTGATTGAACAGTCTATCTTTTTTTAATGTAAATTTACATTCATTTTACATGCAAATTTTACACATTTATTTTCTACACAGTTTTATCCAATCTAATCTAATCAAATCCAATCAAATTAGTTTTGCATTGAAACCAGCATTGCAGATTTCAGAACAACAGGCAGTACAAAGGATAATCAATCCCATTCAGGAAGTTAGAATTAAGCCAACTTGATTAAATTTGGAAAAATGCTTTGTTTTTACTGTGCCAGCCTGAGAAAACTGATAGTTCAAGAAAAATAAAATCAGATTAAACATTTCTGTAAATCCAATGTTCATCAAATTCTGGATATTGATATGTGGGTAATGTAATTTTTCATTTTGAAAAAAAAATGAGAACTTTTTTCAAACATATAAGCACCAAGTTAAATGACAATATCAATAAATACTTAGCCGTGATATTCAACTAAGCTCCTATATGCCTGTTAATGATGGCTTGTACACAAGAAAGGTATTTGTACACATTGTTTCCACACTTTGCTAGGGCCATCAGATCTAAGGCTGCATAAATCAAGTCAGCTCACCATATGGATTGAATTAAAAGCAATGCCTCCAACCAGGGGTGGGATTCAAATTGTTAACAACCTTCTGTGGGCATGGTAAGCGTGCCTTGGTGATCATGTGACTGGGTGGACATGGCTTGGTGGTCATGTTATTGGCTGTGTGTGGCCAATTCAATATCACTCACATTGAGGCACGCATCTCCTCGCCTGGCCTCATGACTGTGGGGATGGTGCAACAGTCGTAAGTGTGAAAAATGGTCATAAGTCACTTTTTTCAGTGCCATTGTAACTTTGAATGGTCACTCCACACAAGCAAAGTACCAGCAAAGGAGGGAAAAAAACTCCAGAGACGTTCCTGAGACAGGAAGTCTCGTCCTGCCAAGAATGTAATAAGGGTTAACAGAGAGGCAGTTTCTGTAAGCAACTCCAGAATGTTTCCTTCCTGCCTTCCTTGCAGGATTAGGCCAGTAATTTCTTCTAACAACCAGTTCTCCGAACTGCTTAGAATTTTAACAACCAGTTCTAGCAAATAGGTGTGAACTGGTGGAATCCCACCCCTGCCTCCAACATTATAAGTCACTATAAGATGGCAGTACTGGCATTCTAGCAGCTCTGATATGCTTTCACTTCAGTTAGCAAGAAGTTGCTGTGAAAAAAGGTTGCATTGCTAGCATTCTTGAAATAGAAGCCAGTGGTGAGTGATTGTCTATGCTGACAGTGCACTTTCAATTAAACTGAATTTTTGACTGCATTTTAAATAACATACCAGGACGGAATTTTTGACTACTCACAAGAGTCCACCCTATTTAAATTCACCACCAAATGCAGGTTATTTACGTTGATGACTATGTAGCCTTAGTGTGTATATGCTGAGTCAAAAAAGATGAAAAGATGGAGAACTGGGAAAGAACTTGTTTGTGTGATCAAGAATGAAGTGGACAACTTATGATGGTTATCTATGGGCTTCCTGGAGGATAAATTGATAAACCAATCAAACATAATAGGCAGCTCTCTTTGAAAGAAATTCCTTTTAAGCTCAGCGTTACACAGGAATATGTCGGTCACAATATGGATGTAGATTTGTACAGATGGAAGATTTGTTTAAAAAAAAAAGGATTCTTCACATGCTGTTAGACAAGATGGAAGCTTCAAGAGTGGAGATTTGCCAGCAGTTATTTCAGTTATGTGAATGTAGATGAGAAATTGCTTCACGTATCCTGATAGCCATTGTTTCATTATTATGACTCAGAAATGAAGTATCAGTCCATGAAATATCATCACAGGCTTCACTTATGGCAGGGCTGTCAAACTCATGGCCTGTAGGCCAGATGTGTCATGTACTGGCCATGCCCATGCCTGGTTTAGCAAAGTGGGGGAAAGTCACAATACATCACGTGGTGACACCGTGACGATGCAAATTTGACATCCTTGATCTATGGAGCGGGTGGGGAATCTGTTAAGTATTGATCATGGGTCGGAATAAATGGAGACAGCCTCTGAATGGTGAACTTCAGCTCTTTATTTGCATAGCGACTTCTCAATTTAACAATAGTGAACTCTGCCTTATATAGGCACTTTATTAACTTTATTGTATACACAACAGAATCAATGTAGAGGACTTCAAACTAGATTGGGAAGTGAGATGGAGATCTTTCACTTCCTTTCTGAATACCACGAATCGCTTGTACCTTCTATGTGTACTGTTAACAGATAACAGATAATCAGAGTTGGAAAGGAACTTGTAAGTCATCTAGTCCAACCCCCCGCCCAAGCGTGAGACCCTACACCATTTCTGACAAATGGCAGCCCAATCTCTTCTTGAAAGTCTCAAGTGATGGTGCTCCCACAACTTCCAAGGGCAAGCTGTTCCATTGGTTGATTGTTCTCACTGTCAGAAAGTTTCTCCTTATTTCCAGGTTAAATCTCTCCTTCTTCAGTTTCCATCCATTATTCCTTGTCTGGCCTACAGGAGCTTTAGAAAATAGCTTGACCCCTTCCTCCCTGTGGCAGCCCCTCAAATACTGGAAGACTGCTATCATGTCTCCCCTGGTCCTTTTCTTTACTAGACTAGCCAGGCCCCAGTTCCTGTAACTGTTCGTTGTATGTTTTAGCCTCCAATCCCTTAATCATCCTGGTTGCTCTTCTCTGTATTTTTTCAAGAGTCTCAACATCTTTTTTATAACGTGGCGAACAAAACTGGATGCAATACTCTAGGTGTGGTCTTACTAAGGCTTCATAGAGTGGTATTAGTACTTCCCTTGATCTTGATTGTATCCCTCTGTTAATACAATTTAGGATTGCACAAGCTTTTTTGGCTGCTGCTGCACACTGCTCCTATTTAGCTGGTTGTCCACTAAGACTCCAAGATCCCTCTCACAGTTACTGCTATTGAGCCTGGTTTCACCCAGTCTATATGTGTACTTTTGGTTTTTCTGGCCTAAGTGTAGGACTTGATATAGTGATATAGGAAGTAAGTGAGCAAAACCCTAGTTTTTCTGTTACTACAATTGTGAGATTTGGGGCAACTGGAACATTTTATGGGGCTTTTTGCCAGCAACTGTATTTTGCTCCATTGAGTTTTCTGCTCGGAGCCAAATGAAGTATCAAGGTGAAAAAGCAGAACTATTACATCCTAAAAATCACCTTTGTGGAAGATTAAGAAAACAATTTAGTTTCTTTTTCTTTTATTCTGAGAGGAAAGAGAATTGTTTTTCAGTGCAGAATTAAGTGGGCAGAACACCTCCTTGCTTTTTCTATCCTGATCTCAAAGACTCGGCCCAGCTAAGGATTGCAATGAACCCAACATAAACTGCATGATGCTCTTCTTTATCTGAGGAGCCTCAGATCCCAACTGCTCATTTGTTTAGCAAGGAAGACCAACTTTAGTCCACAGAAGGAGAATAGTGTGGGGGGAAAGGACAATATTCAAAGGCAACTGATTTGTAACAAGTGGGAAATGACTGGACTAAATTCAACTAAGACTTGGAGGAAAGAAAGTATTCCAAGAAAAATTTCAAATTCATCTCTTTAGGTAACACAAACTCACCTCGATTTCTTTGGGTATTGAAACATTGAGAGAACACCCTCCAAAACATACATACATGCATGCATACGTACATATGTGTGTGTGCTTTGGGAAATTCTCTTTCTCTACATATAAAAATGATATAGGAAGTTTATAAATAATAGGGTCAGTCCTCTTCAATATTCTTTGTTTAACAGGTTTGAACATGAAGTGCTTTGAAGTTCTCATAAGAATATGATGCAAATAGTCCTTGAAGTCACATTCAACCATATGTTCCAATACAAGCTATTGAAACAATCTTTTTCATGAAAAAAAAATCTGGTGAATAAATTGTTTCTTGTAAATGGTTTGCTTTGGTTGATTTAGGATCATAGGCTTTGAACAATGAACGTAGGCCAGCTGGATTCATGGAAGACTGAATAGCAATTTTGTGACTGTGTCCATGCCCAGTCTTCACACATTATGCTGAAAAGGAAAAGAGAATCTAATGGCTACAAATGCACATTTGGAGAGCCTGCTTTTTTAAGCCTACATGAGCTGAACATATATTTTATTTATATATATAAAATCTACAGACAGTTTCAGTCTGAAAGCATGACCATTGGCCTGGAAGCAAGTGAGTTTGATCTTTTTCTGAGTGAATGAAACATGAATGTGGGATGACCAATTAAAATTCCCAAATTACATCTCACCAATTTGTGTAAGTCAAACATGATTTATTCACAAAGATTTTAAAAATTGGAATTAAGCAGCAGAACAAGATGCTGTTGCTCATATGGAAATAATAAGCTGTCTTACACATGTGCTAAGGATGCATGAAAAAGGCAGTGCGTTATTATCATTGGAAGCTCTTCTCTTTGTCTTTCAGCATCAAGACTAATGTAAAATTCAGAGAGGAATTGTTCCTCTCACTCCAATTGGAAAAAAAACACAATAAAAATGTGTTTAATCTTTATTGAACTACCCTGCAAAATTGACACAATAATATAACCTGAATTGATGGAAGGTTGGTACAAAGTCCTGAGTGTGGAAGTGGAGAAAATTGATGTTAAAATCAAGAATATTTTTTTCCCCAAGAGATTCTTAACTTCCACAGAAGACACACATTTAAAAACCCTCATCATTCATGGGACTGACTGCATTGGACTACATTTTTAATTCTCTGAGATTTGCTCCTATTCTTAATATTTATTCTGCATATTTATGCCGAGATGATATTTCAAAAACGTCCTTCCAATCAAACGCAAAAGTGAAATTCAAAAATAAACAGACAGAAACTTGTGCAGTTCCATTGCCATTATAAACTAAAATGCTGCACAGCTATGCAATGTAAACTTTGTAGTTTACATTATCCTTGTAAACTATAGCTCCTTTTTTCTGCTTTTACCCAGCTGTGGAGTAGACAGGGTGGGTTAATCCGTGTCAGAAGAGATAGCTGAGTAATTTCTGCTCCATCTTTCTATACACACAGCAGCAAGAATTCACATGCATTCCAAATGAAATAATCCAGAAAATCTCACAGTCTAGTGAAGATGGGGATAGAAGAAGGTGGGGAAGGATGAAGAAATATGAGAGACATATGAACAAAGTTTTCCCGTCTTATCAACAAGTAATGTGTCTTAAGTTGTTCCTGCCCTGGATTCATATTGTCTTGTGTTGTAGAGTGGCGGTAAAGATAGAGACAGATGCAGGCTAAAAGTTAACAGGCTTGATTCTTTGTGAATAAAGGGTTGCCGCGGCTGCAGAGGCTAACTAGCAGTCAGCTGGCAGCGACAGCTGATGCCGTTTGACAGCTCCTTTTATAGCCGGCTGTGAAACGGCATCAGCCAATGGGAGCGGTCGGCGCTTCCGCGCAGGCGGCGGACTAGAGAGAGGACTGCTTGTCAGTCTGTGAACACAGCACTCCTTTCCCCCGGCCAGGAGCATGCGTAGTCCTGCAGCCGGGTAGGCCGTCTTTGCTCGCGGCCAGATCGTCGTAGACCAAGGGGCTTGCCGGCAGGCAAAAGGTCCCTTGCTCTCAGGGAGTCGCTTGGAGATCCTCGTCGGCCTACAGGAGTCCTCGTCCGAGTGTCTGGCTGCTGACCAAGTAGGTCCCTCTGATTGGCTCGCTGCGGAGATGGCTCGGGGTTCGGTGGGTAGACCGGGTCGTCAGGCAGGGAACCGTTCGCGACTGCTGGGTAGACCGGCTCGCTCGGCTGGTCGGCTTCAGCAGGCGGTTGGTAGACCGGGGCGTCTGGCAGGCAGGCTTCAGGTGGCTGGTAGAGCGGCGCGTCTGGTGGCTGGTAGACCAGGGCATCTGGCAGTTCTTTCCCAACGCCTCCTTAGCTGGTCTATGTGCCGGCGCCATACTCGACCATCCTCCAACAGGATCCTGTAGGACTTGGGTCCTGTAATGGAAACTATTTGTCCTGGCATCCATAGAGGGTGCCCTGCATAGTTCCTGGCATAAACCAGGTCTTGCAGGGTAAATTCCCTGGCATGGCTGTCAGAGCCTAAAGGGGTGCCAGGGGCATAGTGGGGGTGCAACCTGTCCAGGGTGGTCCTGAGGCATCTGCCCATCAATAGTTCTGCAGGGGACTTGTTGGTGGTGGTGCATGGAGTAGAATGCTGGGTGAGTAAGTAAGTGGACAGCTTGGAGTGCCAATCTGCTTGGCCAAACCTTGCCAAAGCTTCCTTTACAGATCTAACAATCCTCTCAGCTATCCCATTGCTTGCAGGGTGAAAAGGGGCTGTGAGGGCATGCCTGATGCCCAGGTTGGCTGCAAAGATCCCGAACTCACAAGAGGTGAATTGGGGGCCATTATTTGATATCAAGGTGTCAGAGAGGCCATGCGTGACGAACAGTCTGGTCAGGGCTCGCGTGACAGCCATTGTAGTTGTGGAGGGCAGCAAGGCCACATCAATCCATTTAGAGAACAA
>BHEV01054397.1:0-32500 GCA_004319985.1 Emydocephalus ijimae
ACCGACCCGGTAAGACTATCTCCCATGCGGACGCCTTAAGCCGCTCACCATTACCCGAACCAGACACTGACCCAGCACCCATGATGACCACCCTCACCATAGAGACTCTATCCGATCTACCCATAACCGCGTCAGACATTGCCCGAGAAACTAATAAAGACAAACGTCTGGCGCGGGTTTTGCATTGGGTAGAGAAAGGGTGGCCGGAAAAGGACAACGACGAGACGTNGAAAGGGTGTATACTATGGGGGGACAGAGTGGTCATCCCTGAAAAACTACAAATGAAGGTACTGGAACTGTTACACGAGGGGCACCCGGGCATCGTTAGAACGAAAGCCCTGGCCAGAAGTTACGTTTGGTGGCCAGGGATGGACAAACAGATTGAGGCTTGGGTAGCAAGGTGTCAACGATGCCAGGAAACTAGACCAAGCCCACCCACAGCACCCATCCTAGAGTGGGAAACCCCCAGGGGACCTTGGTCTAGAATCCATATAGATTTCGCCGGGCCCACTAGAGGACACACTTTCCTAATAACCGTAGACGCTTACTCCAACTGGCTGGAGGTAAGCAACATGAGAACAACCACCACGGAAGCTGTGACCAAAGAACTCTGCAAACTCTTCGCAACCCATGGCCTCCCAGAAGTCCTCGTGTCCGACCACGGCCCCAATTCACCTCGCTGGAATTCGAAAAATTCCTAGCGGAAAGGGGCATACGACACGCACTAACAGCCCTGGCCCATCTGGCGGCGAACGGCAGGGTGGAACGGATGGTTCAATTCACAAAATAAACCATCCAGAAAATAGACCACGGGGAGATCCAGGACAAAATAAATAAATTACTCTTCATACAACACATAACCCCGAACACCACAACAAATAAAAGCCCGGCAGAACTACTAATGGGGAGGAAGATAAGGTCCCCACTCGATAGACTACACCCCACTTACAACCCAGAGAAACCCCCAGACTCCACCAGCAAACACCGAACCTTCGCACCAGGCGACGCCGTCTACGCGAAGAACCTAACCGGAGACCCACTATGGGTATCAGCAATCATAACACAATTAACAGGCCTATGCTCGTACTGGCTACAAACAACCGACGAACGAGCATGGAAACGCCACATCGATCAGTTAAGATCGAGGGCTGCCACAAAAGACACCACCGAGACACAACCAAACAACCCCCTCAACACAAACCAAGAGGGGAGGGGATATCCCGGGAACCAAAACCCAGAAGAAAGAAACCAGCCATACTCACCTGAAAGCAGCCAGCATGGAACCTCGCCAGGGAGAGACAGCCAGGCCAGCTCGACTAGCCTGGAAAGACCGAGCAGGAGCAGCAAAAACCGCAGCTCAACTAACCTGGGTAGCCCAGGAGGGAGCTGCGAAGAGCGGCCCGGCAAGACATACCAGGCGGTTCCCACGACGGAGTCAAGAGACACAGAGACCCCAACCGAACCGGCTGGGATCCAACCTACAACTGACCTGCGCAGGTCCAGTAGGCAAAGATGGAGCCCCGCCTACCTACGGGACTACGCCATGTAAGGACCAAACCAAGAGGGGAGGGGTGTTCTGTACCTTAATTTGAATACTTGAGATCCCCGCGCTTTAATTGGCCAAAGCGTGGGGTGATCGGATTGGTTAGGCGAGCCGCGCCGATTGGCTCGCTAAGAATCTCCCGCGATTGGTGGATTCGAATCGCGGGAGATTCAAAGCAGTGTCATTGGCCGCGGCCGCCGCGGCTTGAAAATAAAAANAGTTTCCAAAGCCCCAGTTCGGTTCTCAGCTACAATAAAGAGCTTGATACATAGTCACCGACTCCTGGCATCATTCCAACGGACTCAACAGTTGGGAAGATTTTGCCAGCAGGACTAAATGCATCGTCCAGATCGGCACATGTAGATCACGAGGCATCAACATTTTGTCTTGTCCTTCTTTGAACAGGTTGATAGGATATCACCGAAGAGCTTGTCTGTATTAGTAGAGATGTGTCATTTGGACTATTTCTGAACTGGGGTCTTCTGCTTTCCTGGAAGAACATTAAACTATGTCCAAAAACAGCCCAGCTAATAGAACTGGGAGAACTAAATGAACTAAACAGAACTAAATGAAATGGAAGAAAGTGCAGGGTGAAGCAGGATGAAGCTTTTGTAGCCATTGCAACAATCTCCTTCTCACTTCATCCCACTCCTCACCACTCCATTGGCCTGTCAGCCAGGTTATTTTTGGACATGAATTTAGTGCTCTTCCAGAAATGCAGCAGAACCACCCCATGTTCAGAAATAACCTGAGTGCCAGTGATGCAGTGAAGGGATTGTGAGGAGTATCAGTCCTTTCCCCCCCATTTCCCCTGCCTATATGACCTATTGCTTGGACTAAAAGAGGAAACAGAACTCTTTACAATTTCACTCCAGTCCCAAGATATCCCAACAGGAAACGGTGGATTGAATGGCCGCCCAGTTCGCAAATGGTCATGGCTAGCAGCACCTGGACATAGTCTGTTTGAAGTAGGGGGAGATCATGTAGGGGTAGACAAAGTGGTGCCTACCACAAAATAACAAGGCTGCATTGAAGGCCTTTCTTAGCTGAAATGATGGCGAAGAGATAATGCAGACAGAACAAGCACTTCAGAACAAAATCTAGCAAGCACTACGGAATGTGCTAATTAGGCATTATGAGCTATAGTGGCACAGTAGTTAGGATGCAGCATTGCAGCTAACTCTGCCAACTCCAAGCAGTTCAATTCTCACTGGTTCAAGGTTGACTCAGCCTTCCATCCTTCCTAGGTGGGTAAAATGAGGACCCAGATTGTTGGGGGGCAATATGCTGACTCTGTAAACCTCTTAGAGAGGGCTGTAAAGCACTGTGAAGTGGTATATAACCCTAATACTATTGCTTTTATGTGAGCCATGGAAGACAGTGACTAGTGACAAAGGGGTGAGGGTAGTAGGTAAGAAAGTTGCCTGCAATAGTCTCGAATGGCCAATGAGAGCCAGCAGAGCCCAGCCATTGACCATATGACCAGGACCACCACTAGTATACAGTAATAGATCATGGGAGAAGAGGGAAGATCCACTAATAACAATGCAACAAGTACAGATGACTCTAAGCTGCCTCTGCAGTGGGCTAAAGATGAGTCAAAGACAGCCTGAAGAAGACACAGCCTTTAAAAACCATTAATGAGGCAACTATATACTGTACCACATTTAATGTAATATGAGGATCAGACTGCAAACTTCATTCATTACTTGTGTGGGTTACTGTCTGTAATAACATTAGACACAAAGACTCCCTGAAGGCATGTTCAACCATTAATAAAAGCATTGAATGCAATGGTTGCTCATGCTGATGATAATGCTGATGAAGTATATTCTACTTTCTTCAAGAGCATAAAGTGGCTTCTATGGGGATCTCATTTCATTTTATCTCTCCAACCATACTCCGATGGGGTGGGTTGGGTTGAGAAGGAATCAATCAGTTTCCATAGCCTCCTCACTTCTAGTCCAAACTGCCCACAGAAGTTCAGCAGATCAGATTGGTCAAATATTCTTTGGAGGGCCTTTTTTATACATACCAGAAAATGTTCTTTTGTTCTCTGATGTTGTGTGATCTAATAATGGTTTCCTAAATGATCTGATTACATCAAGATGGACTGAAGATTTGAAAAATAAGCCACCCATAATCCTGAGGTAGTCTTGCTTGCACGTTGTTAAAAGGACATCTTTAACTCTCTATCTGAGATAGATGTTTATGTCTATAAAACACAGGCTAGCTTAGCTAGCCAGATTTTCAGATATAAAAATCTCCCTGATAGATTGAGGATGACAGCTCAGAGCCATTAAATGTGAACCTGCTGAACACCATTTAGAACTCCCCTAAAAGCATCTAAGAAAAACAATCACAGAGGCCTTCTCTCCATTGCAGGTCTCGCCCGGGGCCGTTCCAGCAGTATTTGCTTCTCTGCTGCCCCAATGACTGCCTCCACCTCTCCGAACCATGCTGGCTCCACATGGGGAGAGTGTGACTCAGCAGCACATCTGAAAGGGCTGGCTGATTCTGCAACTCACATTGGAGATAGACGTGGATGAAATATTTCTTTTCTTGGATCAGCCAAACCATTTTGGAAACAGAGCCTAACATTGGTATGTTTGTATGCATGTGTGTATATGTGTATGTATTTGTTTGTTTATTATCCTTATTGAATTCCAAGATGAGACTTATTTCTGCATTGTGCTATATTTTCCCCATTCTAAGCTGGATCTGTGATCCAGAACACATACTCTCTCTCTCTCTCTCTCTCTCTTAATTAATTGTGTATAATTAATTTTTATCCAAGTAGTCCCAAGACCAACTATAATTAAAAATGAATGTACAATGTAGCCAACTAGACTAGTCTCATGAAATTTGTTTGAGCATATGTAGACTGTTGTGACCGTCGCGGCAAGGAGACCAGGACTCAGTGACTTGATTCAGTTCTTTTATTGGTCCCAAGAACGGCTCAGGTTCCGGGGGGAAAACAGCGGCTTTTTATTTCCAAGCCGTAGCGGCCGCAACCAATGGCACCGCTTTGAATCTCCCGCGATTAGTTTCTACCAATCGCGGGAGATCCGCAGCGGGCCAATCAGTGCGGCTCGCTCGACCAATCGGATCACTGCGCGCTTTGACCAAACACGGCGTGGCGTTTACAAGAATGTAAATGACTGTACAGAACACCCCTCCCCTCTTGGTTCGGTCCTACATGACGTAGTCCCGTAAGTAGGCGGGGCTCAGTGCTTGCCTACTGGACCTGCACAGGTTCGTTGTTGTTTGGCTCCCGGCCGGTTCGGTCGGGTTCTCTGTTGCTCTCGGCCTCGTCGATGGAACCGCCTGGAAGGTGTTGCCGGGCCTCTTGTCGCAGCTCCCTCCCGGTCTACCTGGGCTGGTTGAGCTGCGGTTTTCGCCGCTCCCGCCAAGTCTTTCTGGGCTGGTTGAGCTGGCCTGGCTGCTTCTTCCTGGCGAGGCTTCGAGCTGGCTGTTAGTCGGTAAGTGTTGCTGATTTCTTCCGATTGGGTTTTGGTTCCCGGGGTATTTCCTCCCCTCTTGGCTTGTATTAAGGGAATTGTCTGTGTTTGATTGCGTGTTGGTTGTGTTTCCTGTGATTGTTCTCGATCTTAATTGATCGATGTGGCGTTTCCACGCTCGTCCATCGGTTGTTTGCAGCCGGTACGAGCGGGGACCTGTCAGTTGGGTTATGGTTGCTGGTACCCAGAGTGGGTCTCCGGTTAGGTTCTTTGCGTAGACGGCGTCACCTGGCGCAAAGGACCAGTGCTTGCTAGAGGAGTTTGGGGGTTTTTCCGGGTTGTATGTGGGGTGCAGTCTGTCGAGTGGGGACCTTATTTTCCTCCCCATTAGTAGCTCTGCCGGGCTTTTGTTCGTTGTTGTGTTCGGGTTTATATGTTGTATGAAAAGCATTTTATTTATTTTTTCTTGGATTTCCCCGTGTTCGATTTTTTGGATGGTTTTTTTTCGTAAATTGAACCATCCGTTCCGCCCTTCCATTCGCCGCCGGATGTGCCAGAGCTGTCAGTGTGTGTCGTATGCCCCGTTCCGCTAGGAATTTTTCAAATTCTAGTGAGATGAATTGGGGCCCGTTATCCGACACAGTGACATCTGGGAGGCTGTGGGTTGCGAATAGCTTGCTAAGTTCCTTGGTCACGGCCTCCGTGGTGGTGGTTTTCATGTTGCTTACCTCCAACCAGTTGGAGTAAGCATCTACCGTTATAAGGAATGTATGTCCCTTAGTGGGCCCGGCAAAATCTATGTGGATCCTGGACCATGGTCCCCTGGGGGTTTCCCATTCCAGGATCGGTGCCGCGGGAGGGCTCGGTCTGGTTTCTTGGCAGCATTCACATCTTGCCACCCAAGCCTCAATTTGCTTGTCCATCCCTGGCCACCAAGCGTAACTTCTGGCCAGGGCTTTTGTTCTAACTATGCCCGGATGCACCTCGTTTAACAACTCCAATACCTTTCCTTGTAGCTTTTCCGGAATAACAACCCTATCCCCCCAAAGTACGCACCCTTTTTGTAGCGAGAGTTCTGTTTGCCGGTTCCGGAATGTCCTGAATGCTTCGTCGTCGTCTTTTTCTGGCCACCCTTTTTCTACCCAATGTTACACCCGCGCCAGACGTTTGTCTTTATTAGTTTCTCGGGCAATGTCTAAGGCGGTTATGGGTAGATCGGGCAGAGTCTCTATGGTGAGGGTGGTCGTCGTGGGTGCTGGGTTGGTGTCTAGGTCGGGTAACGGCGAGCAGCTCAGGGCGTCTGTGTGGGTGATCGTCTTACCGGGTCGGTGTGTGAGCCGGTAGCTGTAGGCGGCAAGGAATTTGGACCACCTTGTCATTCTGGGAGATAGGATGTTTGGGGTGGCCCTGTTCCCTGCCAGGATTCCCAACTTACGACTCCGCCGATCGCGCCGGTCACGTCCCGTCTGGAGCTGGTGGATTTCCTCCTCCTCGTCCGTGGTGTCAGAGGCGGAGTGGAATTCTCCATGATGGGTGGGGGTCTCGCGGTGACTTGCTTCCGGGTGGCCTCGGTCGCCTGTCCTGGGTCGGCGGTCACGGTGCGCTCTCCGGTGTCTGGTCTCCGCATGCAGTTCGCAGATTTCCGGGTTGCCTCAGCTGCGGTGGCTTCAGCGATGGTGTCGGCAAGGGCGATGTCGCCTTTGGCCATCAGTCGGCTTTGTAGAACTGGGTCTCGGAGTCCGAGCACGACACAGTCCCGTAAGGCCTCATCCATGTCCGAGAACCTGCACATGCCCCCTAGGCTTCGTAGCTCAGCCACAAAATCGCTGATGCTCTCACCCGATCTCTGGTCCCACCGGTAGAAATCGTGCTGCCTGATGAGGGTGGGCATGGCGGGGGCATAGTGGTTCTGGAGCAATGGTTCAAGGTTGGCCCAGTCCATCTCCTTGACGTCCGCGGGTTTCGCTAGAGCTTTTGCCATCTTAAACACTGCGAGCCTGCAGTGTGTCAGGAAGACGGCTCTTTTCTTCAGCCCGGCAGTGTCCTTCATGTTGCTACACTCGAGGAACATGAGGAATCTGTCTGTGTATGATTCCCAGTCCTCGGTAGCGGGATTAAAGGGCGCGGGCAGTGCGATGCTGGCCATCTCGTCAGTCTCGCTTCCTCCGGACACATGTTGGTGGGGGATTAGCCTTGGGATCCCACTTTCGTCGCCAGTGTTGTGTCCGTCGCGGCAAGGAGACCAGGACTCAGTGACTTGGTTCAGCTCTTTTATTGGTCCTGAGAACGGCGCGCTTTGACCAATCACAGCGCGGCGTTTACAAGAATGTAAATGACTGTACAGAACATAGACAGCCATTTAAATACCATTAAAGGTTGAGCTTACTTGAGGCAAATGACATTTTTTTAGCCACAACCAAAAATGATAGAGAAATTTTATAAGAATGGCTAACCTTATCTCTATGTCATATTTCCATTTCCCACGTTTCTGGATGACCGTATCTTGTTTGCATTCCCATGGATAAGTTTACCAGGAGCAAAACCCAGTTACCATACACATTCCCTGTGTTGTCTTTGTTTATTGTCATTACGAAATTGTGGCCTTGATTACTTGTTGGAGTTCAGTCAGTTTTAAAATCTTGAGTGCAACATTTCTGAATTAAGTCAAGTGTTTTCCGAGTTCAGCCACATTCAGGCATGCTTTAGAGACTGTCAGTGCACAACTGGGCTGTGGTTAAACTTGTTATGGCCCGTCTCCAGTGATGGTCAGGAAACTGTACCTGAAGCCAGAGTGTGAACCTCTGGAGGCCCAGGAATTCTGCAGCTGTCCCCAGTGTAGTCCAATGCAAGAGTAGGGAACCTGCAAGCAGACATCTTCCCTCCCTAAGTCAGAACGTCTAAGCTGGAGCCTGCCTCCTCCAACTGTAACCACCCTGAGTATGGGGTGTTTCAACAACCTCTTTGGTAACCCTGTCTGGAAAGAATTATATAGTTGTAAGTCTCCAAGGGAGATTGTAAACCTTTCAGCTCAAGAGCTGCTCAGGGGGAAAAAAGGGTGTTGCCTAGAACATCTGTGCATTCGCTTGAGTTCTGGAACTTGTTGGAACAACTTTCCTTTTCCCCGGAAGTCCTGTCTTGTGAATATTCTTGCAAATAACCTTTGCTTTCTGATGGTCCTCTGAGAACTGGCTCTGGCTCCTTTGACAGTGTCCCCTTCCTTACAAGCAAGAGTCTTTCTTGCTCACATTCAATCCCAACCTGAATTTCCGCCTTCCTTCTCCAGGGAGTGTTGCAGATCATTGGAACAAAATCCAGGCAACAGCCTGTTAGTTGGCCAGTTTATTGTTCCCGACAGGGCAGAGCAGTTCTTAGCCTTATCAATCAAAAGTCCTCATGTGCAACTATTCTCTATTTTCCCACTAAATGGAAAATACATAAAGCTTAAAGGAAAAATATAAATAGAAGAAATGGGGAAACAGGAGGGATAGATACAAGAAGTAAGAGAAATGTATGTTTTAGTAAAATCTATCCGTGTGCTTCAGAGCATTTATCTGATAAAAGCATCATCAAGAGGACAAATCTTAGGACAAATTTGGCTGTGACTACTTGATGGTCAGATTTGAAGAACAATGTTTGGTAGCAAAAGTACACTGATTGAAATCTGTTTTCACTGAAACATGGATTCTATCACTGCTAAAAATAAGCCTAGAAAATATGCACAATTATGGACCAAGTCAGAGGAAATGAACTAGGATTCTGGGGAACAAAATTCCTTGGAAAACTTTGAAAAAATGTCACGGAACACAGATTTTAAGTAACACATGGCTGTGAAATGAAAAATAAATATAACTTTGTAGCAAGAGAGGCGTGGGAAGAAAATGGAAAAATATCATCATTCATCCCAAGAAGCTTTGGCACAGAATGCTACCACCTCCTAAACCCTCATAAAGCAGATTTTGTGTTATCTTAAACAAAGCTGGCTTTATTGCAAAAGTTGTATGTATACAGTACATAAAAGCAACATAAACAGAAATGCATTCACTCTGACTAATATTTATGCCATATGTTTACAAATGGAGAGTTCAGGACAGTTCCATGTGGAACAGAGGGATGCTTGCTCTGTGTGAGCCAAGAAGAACTAATGGGTGCAGATCCTATAAGGTAGCCAATTTCCCTGAAGAAGGAAGTGATGAGGCAGGAGATGTGTGACAGGGTTTTGAAAAAGGGACTTCTTTCAATTCAGAAATGCAGGCATAATGTTCTTACTTCCTTCATTACCCTATTGGCACTAATGGATTACCTGGGCCATCTTGAAAAGTCTCCAAAGTGGAAATTCTAATTTCTCTTCCCAATGAGTGTGGCTTCCCTCCATAGAGAAAATAACCAAGAAGACCAATCACCAACTCAGAGGAAATTCCAAACTAGGATGAGTTGGGGCCATGCAGTACTAGTTATTATAACTTAAATAATTTGGGTAGATGATTCCAAATTTAAAATCTCTGGAAGGGTTTGAACTTGACTTGCCTCTTTTTTTTAAGTAATACCAGCTGGGTGTCTATTGGCTGTGTACTGCCTGTGTATTGATGAGGAAGGAAGAAGGATAATTATTAGAGTCGAGATCTGATTAGATCAGAGTAGCCTTTGCAAACTGACCATTCCAAATGCAGTCTTATCAAATGAATGAGCATCCCTAGGAACCTGCCAGAGAAATCAAGAATAGGCAGGATAGAGGCCGATCTCAGTTACATTGCATTTGAAAAGAATTATTGGAAACTTTGAGAACATTGCAAGCTGGTCCTGTGCGAATAGATACAATATTATGGCAAAGAAAAGATTCAGATGGAACAAAATGCCAAGTCCTGTCTAAACATCTAATTGATTGTGTGATGAACCATAATATGGTATTAACAACCCAAGTTATAAAGGAGCATAAATGGGCATGGGATGCTATAAATATGCCACATTGGAAGAATATCTGAAGCAGTGGTCACCAACCAGTGGGCTGGCGACCACTGGTGGTCTGTGAGAAAATTTTGGTGGTCCTCAGAGAAATGTCACCCCCAAAGCACCCCCGAAAGCAATTAATTCAGGCTTCACGGGAACACAAGGCTGTGCTGCCCACATGGTCCATGGGAACACAAGGCTTGCATCGCTTGCTTTGCAAACAACACGAGGTAGTGAGGGGAGGGGGGCAAGAATGGAAGGGGGAGCTTGCCCAATTCACCCCACGGTCCTTGCTTGGGCTGCTTCTTTCTGCTTCTTTCTTCTTCTGCTTTTGGCTGCATGCAAGGAAAGCAGCAAAAGTCTTTCTTTCTCTCCCCCAATCTAGGCCAGAAATGAGCCTTTGGGACCCTGCAAAGCATCCTGCTNCCGAGAACGTAGCTGGAGATGGTATCCTGTGATCCCAAAATAAAGAATGATTGATCAGTAGGAAAATGGGGTGGGGAAATTTCCTACAGACTTTTTGGGGGGATTTTCCCAGGGTCTCTGGTCTGCGGGATTTAAAATTATGAGTTTGGTGGCCCCTGAGGTCCAAAAAGTTGGTGACCCCTGATCTGAAGGATAGAGAAGTTGCATTGAATCTAATGAAGGCATATTGAAAACCAGAGAGACTAAAGACCAAGAAAGACCAAATGTTGAATAGAAAAGAGACATGGCAAGGCAAAGTATTTCAGTACACACACAAAAAAAGAAAATAACAGGCAAAGCAGATAATAACAAGACCAGGCAATGGCTAAGAATCGGAAATTTGAAGAAAAAGACAGAGGGGCTAATTTTGCCTGCTTCAGACCAAGTCTTAAAAACAAATGGATACAAAACTAGAATTGAGAAGACAGCAACAGATACAAAATGCCACCTCTGCCAAGAAGCTGAAGAAATAATGGACCACCTAATTAGCTGCTGCAGGAAGATCACACAAATCCAAATTGGTGGGAAGGTACATAAAGGAACTTAGTCCTATCATAAAAATTGGATCCAATCTCATGCTCTGTTGAAAATTCAAACATCAGGATGAAGACATTCTCCCAATAAATATAGAGCATTATTTCTTCCAAAGCATGCTGTGAAACTAAACATAATCCCAGGAAGGTTGGCTCCTTCTGGAGCAATGGGTCTCTAGCCCATGAGTTGAATGTTGGTGGTCTTGCATGTCGTCCCTGTATATATTTGCACTTATAATATTTACATGATTTCTCAGTTGTATTATTGAATCTTACAGTTCTTCAGAAGTCCATCCGTCCATCCATCCATCACCATCACAAGAGATGACATATTTTTTTACAAAGTAGTATGTTCTTCCTTCAGAAGGATTCCAATAACCCAGGTATTCCTTCTCTGCTTTGGGATTAAAATGCTGTTTTAATTATACCTGTGTGATTTTTGTTACCTTGTTGCCTATCTGTATCCTGCCTCTAGCATATCTCCTCTCGTTCTTCACTGAATTATGTCCCATAATATTGATAGGCAGTGATGTACTGATTTTTCTCCTGGTTCTCCACCACACATCGCCAAATGACAGAGAAATTACGGTATATCTGTCAATCACACCACTGTAGCTTAGAATGGAACCAATTTGATTTCAGCACCCTTCATTACCTATGTCCTTCCTCTCTTACTGCATCCTATCACAACCTGAGCTGAGTAAACTTTTTTTTTAAATTACAGTCATGGGGAGGATTAAACTTCAAAGCAGTACCTTTATAAGTCTTTCTCAGAATCTCTTTGAGGGCTGCCCCACACAGAGCACTTTGTAATAATCCAAATAAGAAGTGATTAAGGCAAGAATGACTATGAGCAGTGCCTCCTACTACAATTGGCACACAATATGAATTTGTGTAAATTCTTGATCACCGCAGTTACCTGCTTCTCAAGCATTGACCCAAGAATTTGAAATAAAATGTGTGGCTTCTCAATAGGGTTGGCTCTGGATTTCTCATTATAGAAGACCAGCTGCATTCAATGGGAAATGATGCCAATGAATTGGAATGGAATGAATTCCACTGAAGTGAGCTTGCAATTAGCATTTTCCACAGTGGTCAAGTGGTTGCCTTTATGATGCCCACCAATAGGAAAGAGAGATGTAACACCTTCCAGCTATTGTTACCTTGCAACTGGTGTTTGGAGGCATAAAGCCCTAGAGATACCTTTCAGTATTTTAGATTGGTGGTCACTGATAGCCCTCCACAAATTTATCCCATTTTAAAGTCATCCAAGTTATTGGCCATCTTTGTGTCTCACAGTAATGAATTCCACAGGGCAATTATGGGTTTTGGGAAGAAGTGCTTTCTTCTGCCCATTTTAGATCTCCCAGTCAACTTCTCTGAAAAGAGTTAGCCAACATTTTCTGTGCTATGCATGATTTTATACATCTCAGCCATAGCCTCTGTGACTCTGTCATTCCCCACTTTTACCCAAGATAGCAAGTTCCAAAGATTTTAGCCTTTTCCTATAGGGATAATGTTTGAAACTCTTTTGTCCTCTTCTGAACTTTTCCCACACTCTTTTATAACCTTTTCCAAGTGTGGTGACCAGAAATGAATACAGCATTCTGGATGTAGGCTTACACTAAATTAGTATAACAACATTAAAATATTATTTTCAATCTTTCTTAATAATTGCAGGCGTGGAATGTCCTTTCTCACAGCTGCTGAACACTGACTCCACTTCTTCATTAGATTAGCCACTAATATCTGAAGAGCAGGCCCTATCAATGTGTGCAAAGTTTTGCTTTGGGGGTCCTAACAAGCATTGCTTTATGTTTATTTTAATGGAACGGCATTTCCCATTTGCTTGACCACTCATTCAGATTAAAAAGACCTTCTGGAATATGTCTGCATTGGAGATAAATTCCTTGTGTGTTTAATCACACTTGACAAATAAAGTATTCAAAACAAATTCAAATTCAATAAGGAAATCCTCACTGCCACTAAGTTTACCTGAATACCTTTGATGATGAACTGTGTCAAAAGGGTTTTTGGAAAATCCAAATAGTGTTGATAATATCACCTCCATCCATCTGTTGACAATCAAAACAGTCTAAAAGATTGGCAAAGGAGGGTGTATCTTTGTAGAACACATGCTGCTTTTCATTCAGCGAGGCTTAATTCCTTATGTCAGTTTGATTTTGATTTAACATTTCTATGGAACTGCTGCATTCCATTTTAAATATTGCTATTGGATACCTTCCAGTGTTTGATACCTTCCAGTCTTCTGGCCCCGTGCCTGATTTGAATGACAGATTATACAACTTTAGCCAAAGGTTAGCATTTTCACAGTTGAATTCTTTAAGATTCTTAGGTAAAGACATCAGGACCCCAGTGATTTGTTACTAGCTTGTCTCTCCAAGTTGTATCTTATGATTCTTGATGAATGTATTTTATTTTTTCTTATGTACACTGAGAACATATGCACCAGAGACAAATTCCTGTGTCACACCTGGCCAATAAAGAATTCTATTCTATTCTATTCTATTCTATTCTATTCTATTCTATTCTATTCTATTCTATTCTATTCTATTCTATTCTATTCTATTCTATTCTATTCTACTCTACTCTACTCTACTCCACTCCACTCCACTCCACTCCACTCCACTCCACTCCACTCTAATTCTAATTCTAATTCTAATTCTAATTCTATTTTAAATGTACTAGAATATTTTCTTTCATTATTTCAAACTGACTCAGTTGTTTCAGTTCCCACCCCAAGATAAATTCTGCTTCTGGTTCAAGTATTTATCCCTTATCTTCTTTCATAAGGGCAGAGGCCAATAATTCATTCAGTTTCTCTACAATCCCCATTCACATGGTGAGGACCACTGTCATTCTAATGGTTGGCTTTCCGCTTCCAGCATATTGAAAACATCCCTTGTTCCTTTCATTGTTGTTGGGTTTTTTGCCTTACAGGTCATCCTTGACTTACATTCAGTCATTTAGTGACCATTTGAAGCTACAACCCCCCCCCCCAAAAGGTAGTTACAACTCAGATTTGAAGTCCTGTCAGCTGCCCAATTTAGACACATGACTGCATATTGGGCTCTCAGCAATTGGCCTGCATTTATGACTGTTTTACATAGCCTTGTGGTCACATGACCACAGTTTACAACATTTTTGCTGGAAATCAGCGTTTACTTCTGATTTTTGACAAAAACTGTCCCTAGTAAACAATGGGTTTGCTTCATGACTGTGGCATTTGTTTAAAGACTGCAGTGTTTTGATTAATGACTGCTTAATTTTGCTTAATCACTTTACTGCATCATTCACTTAAAGACCAAAAAAAGGTGATCCACTTAATGATTGGCAGAAAATTATAACCATAATTGTGGTCTCAATTACTATCAAGGATTATCTTTACATTCTGAACAATCCCTTTTTCATTCTGTATTAAAACGCTTACAGGTTTTTTGCCAGAGTCTGCCTGCCTTTTAGTTCTCCTCATTAGGATAAACTTCCTCTTTCTTGCCATGCTGGCTTCTTCCTGGGTAGGATTGACCCTTCTTTCACTGTGGAATACATTCCACTTAAGCTTCAGTCATTATAGTTTTATAACTTCTGAGCATTATGAAGAGATTTGTTCTCTTCCTCTCCCTTTTGTCTGCCTTCTACCCCGTTTTGCCACTTAATTGTTTGGGTATCTGTTGAAGTTTAATAAATGAACCTCACCTGATTTTATTTTTACTAGCTAAAAGTGAGTGACTTGTGGGCCTCCTCTGACCTGGATACAGAAATTGATGAGGAGTCTGTCTGGTGCAAATAGTCCTGGAAGTTACCTCCAGTAATTTTCAAGCAATTATTCTCTGGATGTTTCTTATAAATTGCCGGAGTTGTAACATTTGCTGCAGTGGTGGTGTTCAGATGGTTCGTACTGGTTCAGGCAAACTGGTAGCAAGGATTTGGCGTGGGTCGCCAAATCGGTAGTAACTTCTGGCTGGCCATGCCCCCAACCAGTCGCCCCTCCCTTCCCCGCCCAGTCAGTCCTTATCACGCGTATGCCCGATATCACTGACTGCATTCTTCAGTCATTCCTTAAGGTATTTCTTTTTTTCCCCTCCCAACAATCAGCTGTTCCTATGATAGCTGTGCTGGGATTCCTCTCACTGTCTTATTGCTTCACCCAAGAGGCTTCTCTGAGGCCAAGGAAGGCCCCAAAATGGAGCACGAGGAGGGGGGGGTGCTGCGCCCCCTGGCTCTGTTTTTGCCTTCCTGAGCCCCAGGGAAACCTTCTGGGAGCAAAAATCACCCCCCCCAGGAGGCATGCCTGAGGCCTAGAAGGCCCAAAACACAGAGAGGGGGGTGCTGTAAAAAAAAAACAAAAGCCACGCCCACCTAGTCACATGGCCATGCCCACCTAGCCATGCCTACAGAACCAGTAGTAAAAAGAATTTGAATACCAACACTGATTTGTTGGTATACATATTGGGCATCTAGGCAGAAAGATAAATCAAATTTTAAAAGTGCAGAAAAGTGTGAAAGACTGCAATATGTCTGATTGTCCAGAGCTCCTCTTCAGGGTGCGAGCTTCATCAAGGAAAATAGTTGTTTCCTAGCCAGCTTTCTAGACTGACCCCTCCTAATAAGTTTTCCACAGAGGCATCTCTGACGTAATTAGAAGCAGTATTCCTGGGTCATCATTAATTTGAACCATTGGTAAATAAGTGGTCATCAGTCATGGACTACCTCTATTCCTAAGAATAGAGAGATAAGAATTCTTTCCACTTGATTCTTACAAGATGCTGCCTTTCATCATGGCTCATGTGAAGAAATCGCATGCCACAAGGGGAGGAGAGGGCTGAAGAAGCTTCTTGGATGAGAAGCTAAATGTCTTCAAAGAAAAACAAGGAAGTCCAGTTACCTGTTGAAAAAGCACCTTTGGGACAACCACGATCTGGATGACTGAGAATCTCCATAGACATGTCATGTTGTTATCTCACCTTGCATGTTCATTCTGAGGTCTCTGACATAGAGACTTCATTGCAGCGTGTTAATCTCCAAAAATCACACATGGCTGAGCTGGACCTTAGATCTAACTGTATACAGTATTTCATTTATGTCTTTAATTTATTAATTCTCAGAAATCAAAGTTATTAATAAGCTGGACAAGATTCCTTTACTAGGAAAAAAATGCTGGGTTGTAGCCCCGCAGGTTGTTTTCTGTCCTGCCTGCCGATGCGCTGCTTTTTAATCCCAGAGGCTTTCCTTTCTCAGGAGAAGAAGCACAATCAGCTTGTTACACATCCACACAGCAGCAGAGAGGCAAGTGACCTGTGCTAGTATGGATGCTGGGCCTATGAAGAAGAAAACTCCCAAAGTCACAAAAATGGTTAAAGAAAGTAAGGATAGCGTGGCTGTTCTCTGGTTTCTTTCTCAATCATAGACTATGCCCCTGTGATAAATAAGAGGAAAAGTAAGAGGAGTGGCTTCCCACACACAGAAAAATGCTGCACTTATTAGCTTTCTGCCTGTCTTCATCCAGTTTGTCAAAGTCAGAGAGGCCCACGGGGGAAGCAAAGAATGGGATGGGACGCAATCCAAGGTAGAGCTGAATTCAAGAGGGGAAGAAGGAGGATGTTTCTTCTGCACCTCTATTCTGCCCCCCCAAACACTTCTTGGTCTAGCATTGAGTGCTCTACTCATCTCTGTGGCTCTAATTATCCACTTCACAGCCTCCTAAATCCTAAAATCTTTTGGCACTTACCCAAGTCTAGATCCCAGAGTATTCTACTCCTTGCCATCCTGGGATTCTTGATTATCAAAAGGAGATCACAAAGGCTCAGCAGCTGTCTGACCAGGCTAAGCTACAATTTTTTTGTAGCTCTTGTTTAGCATGTCATACCTTAAATATCTTGAGATGTGCTCCTCATTTCATCTCTCTTTGCCACCTGCCTCTGCTCTGGATTAAGATGATCTTCATCTGCATTTCTACTGTGCCTTTAATGTGTGCTTTCTATAAATCTACTTAAAACACTGGACTGATATGTGTGAATAATGAGTTTTCAGATTTATATCCTTCCAAGGTCAGAATAAGCTCTGCTTTTGTGCCATCACCCAGCCGTCTCTACCTATGTCCCTCTGGTTGTTGGAGCCTGCATTGGAAGCCTTGACAGATATTGGAAGTGCTGGTCAGGAATTCTAGGAGCTCTTAAGGAAGGCAACATATTTCAGGGAAGTCTGTACTCACCTGATGAAGAGAAATTGAGTAGTCAACTTTGGGTCAACTTCATGATTGCAATCAGAGAACATTTCAACTTAGAAAACTGGACATTTTTCTGAGATGTTATTTGCAATACCTATCCCTGATTTCTTTATCCACTGTCTAATAATTTGTAGTTCCCAAGTCATTTATTAGGACATTGAATTTCAGGCTTGATGGACCTGTGGTCAAATTGCACTGGGACATTTTCATATTCTTAACGCTTGCCCTCACCAACAATAAATTACTGGATTTTTATATTCTAAAAACAAATACGTTTGTCTTTCTTCTCATAATTCTTGAAATAGGTTGAATAACCATTTCTATTAATTTTCATTACTTGTCAGTTCTCAGATAATGATTGAAAACAAAGCGTCTCGTCAGAATGAAAATGCAGGAAGATGTTGTCAGTTCTACACATGATGCTTGCTGTCTGCCATTGAACTCTAAACTATGAAAGTGTTGGAGTTGTACAGAGAAGGAATTATGTAGCTCAAGCATCCCCAAGCATCTTCCTTGTATCTCACCTTAAACCAATGACAGAATCCATTGGGACAGCTGGGTGATGGCACAAAAGCAGAACTTATTCTGACCTTGTAAGGAGAATAAAGATGATGAGGGTTCAGAGAGATAAGACATACGTTTTGAAGAAGCCATAATTGTTTACCTTACCCAGTAGGAAGAAACAGGCCTGATGCGATGTTTCTACTTCTTACATTTGCATAGAAAAAGCAATTGCGGTGGAGGTGGAGTTGATATGATCTATGCATTTACATGGGGAGAATCCTGACAGGCAGGTAGGAAGCAGATCCTATTCCTAAGCAAGTATTATGCACTATAATTAATAATAGCACTTTAATCAAGGGTTCAGTGGGCTATCAAGACTTCTTGCTCCCAGATGAAAGCTCTGAAAATGTTAATACTTCTTCCATGTTTAAAACTCTGTCAGCCTTGGAATAGGATATGAATACATGCAGAATGTAGTAAGTGTGGTGGAGCGAAATTATGATGTATGATAAGCAAATTGATGCTTTGAGTTGGAAATATGTATCATTATGTGAACTAAGACATATAAATAAGCCTATGTAGGGTTGTGACTTCAAGCCATAGAATTGTGCACGCCATTTAGGAGTAAATAGGACTGAGCACACTGACCGTTGCTTCTGAGCATGGGATTATGATTTCCCCACATCTCTGGCTTGGAATTGGTGACTTTAATTTACCCAAACAGTAAAGATTCCACCAATTACCCTGGAGATAATGGAACTGACTGACAGTATTTCTATGTTCAGTTCCATGTGAACTGAATAGAGCGAGTGGTATTTAGGATTTGGTTTTATATGGGCTTAAAGCGAGTGCCTGATTTCTAACAAAGCTGCTGATAATCTGGAAACGCAATTCAAGAAACCTAAATGAGTTAAGTGCGCTTGTATTTCTCACTTAGGAAGTGAGAAACAGAAGAGTATTCTTCTTCCTTTGACCTTGCTCCTATAATCTCTGCTAAGAGGAAGAAAATTCGATAACGGCTGCTAATACCAACAGAAGGCATTCAGTGCAGCAACAATTTCAGGCTGTTAGTTCAGTCAGGCAGACTCTGTGTTGCTCAGCTTTGTGGACTGAGGGGAATGTCTACATATGGAACCTTCCCTGCAGACTGTCTTATTTCACATTCTTATTGTAATTTGCAATGTAGGGTATAATAGAGGTCTACAAAGTTGGCAAGTCACCCTTCAAAGGATGTCATGGGTTGTATCTCTTTACTAATGAAAAGTCATTATTTTGTAAGAAGGATGCCTTGAACATTGGAAAAGACAAAAGTGACGGGCCCTCTGAGAATGAGACTTTATTCCCTTATGTAAAGAATATTGAATTGATGTATAAGCATAGAAAATTAGTAAAAGGGTAGGATTTTTTTTTAATTGCTACTATTTGTTACCTTGGTCCTCTCACAAAACAATGTCCTGAAAGCTGCAATGGGATAGAGTTCCCAATTGCTGTTCAGATTAAACTATTTATTGTGTGAGGAACCAGTCTTGAATGGGCCTACATTTCACTGAGTTGAGGAACATTTGGACTAAGTATATTTGCAAGCAAGAATTTTCAACTATTTTTTCAGTGTTCAATGATTTGCTTTGTTCTTGTTCAGATTGACTGCTCTAACAATAGCTGTGGAAATGGACAGCTTTGGGAGCTAGCAAGCTTTATTTCAATTCAGCCTGAGTGCCCAAGAATCCTTCTAGCCAAGGCTACAGAAGGCTATAAACCAAAGTCAGCTGGGTTCTCTCTCTCTCTTCTTCCCCCTCCATCCTCCTCCCTGTGTGTGTGTGTGTGTGTGTGTGTGTGTAAGCATGAGGCCTTGAAAATTTGACTTTGTTGATGGAGTAAATTTCTGTCTATAGATTCTGGAGAAAGCTGTAAACTTGTGGAATAAGTTGTAAACTTACAAGAAAAGTGTTTATGCATCGAAGGAAAAATAGTTCGGCCAAACTTCAGCCATTTTGGCGTCTCATTTTGGAAAGTCTATTTCAGGAGGTTGGGGCAGCTGCATGTGAATTGGGCATTGTGTACCTCTAGATCAGACGTGTCAAACTCGAGTTCATTGAGGGCTGCATCAAGCTTTTGTTTAACCTCGGGGGGGGGGGTAGTTAGCATGGCCAGGGTGGGTGTGGCCAGCTTGACATCCTGCAGCCCTCCTGGGCTCCATTTTCCCTGGTAGAGGGCTGTAAGAGGCCATTGCAGCCAAAAACAGACTCCACAATGGCCGTGTGCAGCTCTCACGAGCTCCATTTTCGCTGGAAGAGGCACTGCAGGTCGGTCCTTCACTGTTTCCAGGGTGGCCCCATGGGCCAGATCTAAGCCCCCCACAGGCCAGATCCAGCTTTTGGGCCTTGAGTTTGACACCCCTGATCAAGATGGAGAACGGGGAAGAAATAACTCTCTTGCTTGTGTTCTTAATAGAACTGAAAAATTGACCAAATAGTATACTACTAAATTACCCAATGTGTAGTCAGTTCCGCATACCTCTTAAAAAAGATTTTAAGATAAATAAATACATGATTTCACACTGAATTCTTTGATTGTTTAGTACTTAGAATCTGCTTCAAAGTCTTCTCCAAGATCAGTTTGTCAAATACAGAATAAACAGGCTGCACTGGAGCTACAAGAAATTTAATTTAGTGTTAGTGTTGAATATGAGATTGCCCCAGGGGAAGGCAGTTCCTTTAGGACTTGTGCAAGCAGGCTTACTATTCAGGTGATATAGATGCATTGGGCCAGATCTCTATAGTGTTCAGCTTACTACCTTGCTCCTGAAATGTGTCTAGTGGCCCCATCTGGTGGCCATATCTGTGTTAGTTAACACAGCAAATCCAACTTTTCAAGCTAACTTCTGTTTTGCTTGTGGCAAGAATGGCTGATAGTCTTCCTAGATGCAAACGGAGATTTGGTTTACGATTGAGGAAGGATTCAAAAAGAAGAACCAGTTTAGTCTAGTACTTAAGGCACCAGGCTAGAAAGAGACTGTGAGTTCTAGTCATAAAAGCCAGCTGGTTGACTTTGGGCCAGTCACTCTCTCAGCTCAATTCACCTTACAGAGTTGTTATGAGGAAAATAGGAGAAGGAACAAGTATTAGGAATGTTCACCTTATTTCTAAAAATAAAAACAAAATTAAAAAAGCAACCTTTTTCCTCTGAACAGATATTGTTAGGGATGTATATATATAACCACTCTCTGAAGGTCTTAATAAGCTGAAGATGCCAACAATTGAAGTTCTCCTGGAACTTACCGTAATTTTGATGGGTAACCAATCTCATCAGAAACCCTGAATCCTGTAATACGAAGACAGGTTCATCCGAGTCAATTGTACTTTTACAGCAGAATTCAATGGGAGCAGATGAGTTGCATGATAGGCTGGCTATCACCGGCACCGTTTTGTGACATAAATTTTTTACCTCTGCTGATTTTACTAATGTTAGCTACTCTTATTCTTTTCAAAACTATTAGCATTTTAAAAAAGAAAAGTTCAGGGAGAAGAATCAAATATCATTTCTTAAAACCAGCTTTCTTATGCATACCTTGTAAGGGTTTTGGCTGACAATGGTGCTGTTTATTTTCATAGAACAGTGGAGTTGGAAGGGACCTTGGAGGTCTTCTAATCCAACCCCCTCAAGAAGGAGACCCTATGCCATTTTCATGATAATCAAATCATGAAATTATCTAAATCATGCATTTTATGTACTGCATTTATCTGCAAGGGAACATAGTGGCCAGTGTTCAAAGTGCTTATTTCAACAGGCTGTTGAAAAATAAGAATGGAGGCAGATTTTGGGGATGGATACAATAAGCCAACAGAGCAGGCAGTAATTGTGAGCAAGTTGCTTGCCAGTTTCAGCTGGGAGACTAAAAGTCAGGCAACTGCTGTGCACATCTGGATTGGATTTTGTGTAAGATATGTGTCTAGTATTTGAGGTTATCTATATGAGAGACGTTTAAAAAATGGGCACAGTGACTCAATTATCACGCAGGATCTATCAATCTCTTCCAAGCTAGTGGTTGTCTGCAAAGAAAAATGTTCCACCCAATGCTCAATGTTAAGTTGCAGTGATTCCTTTCCTTCACAGTCCCAAGGAATAGGGCTGGCAAATAAAGTGGTATCTGAGTGTTTACTGCTAACCTATAATGATCTGTACCAGATTCCCACTGAACCTTAACTCCTGCACTATTGTGGAAGGAATATTCTGAGGACAAGTAAAAGTTGCTGCCATTGATACTACTACCTTTTACAAAGCAGGATTAGCGGTGGAATTAATTATATGTTATAGGCTACCAATTTAAAAAATAAGGATATCTATAGTGATGAGGCTAACTGGAATTTACTCTGTGCTCCCTACCCCAGCTTCATGAAAATAATATTCTGTGCCTCTGTGATTTAGTAGAACTTCCTCTTGTATCTATAGATGGTCACAGATGGAACTAGAATGCCAGTCTTTTCTCATATACTCATCTAGTTTTTAGACACTTTTTCAACAGTTTTCTGGCAATTTAAAATTAATGTTCCTATGATTGTCTAAACCATCAGACTACCTATTTTGCATCATAGATGCATGGAACTCAGCTCCGCGAGAACATATGATATTCATAGATGTGCTGTTTGCGACAAGAGGTAATGGTGAAAATAAAAATGGGAAGTGAGCTAGGACCCAAAAAGATTTACAGTACATGATATTCTATAACATTTTAAGGTGCCACTAGATTTTTTTCATATAAGACACTGTTACTCTTCTTGAAAAGATTGTGTTCATTAAAGAATCTCACACCATTAGACTCAGCCTTTCCACTATCAATTTTATAATTCACAACTGGCATACTGAAGGTAATAGGAATTGTGCTGTAATCTCATTCCTGTGGAGAGGCTGTTAACGGTGGCTCTAGACCAGGGGTGTCAAACTCACCCACACCCAGTTTAGCAAAGGGGAAAAAAGTCACAATACATTATGTGACAACGCATGTTTGACACCCCTGCCCTAGATTAAAAGCTGCCCAAAAGCACTTGTCAGTTCTAGGCTCCTGCAAATTGATGGATGGATGGTTTTCATCTCTGTGAAATCTGTTGGAACAACTGGTACCCACATATATGGCTAAATATCAACCAAGGCAATGCTGTGAAGTGTGACAAGTACTCTTCATGAGGATTAAGCCCATCTCAGAGTCAGCTACTTAACCGGAGCAAGACTATATTTCTAGCCATGCGCCTATGCAAGGAATCCTTGGTGTTGGGGTAAAGAGAGCAGGCTGATTTTAACACAAACAGTTGGCAGTCCCCCCACTTTCCAAATTAGTGTTCAAATTTGCTCTTTATACATACATTTAAGTGGATCCAAATAAAGGGCAGTTTACTTGGCAATTTGATAAACTCCATCCTAAATGCTTTAGGATAATCTTGGAACACTTTTTGGAGGCTAGTGACTTTAAATGAAAGGGGAAAGATAGGAGCTCTCCCCCCCCCCCCAAAAATGCTTTCAAAAGCAAACCAGGAGCTATGGTGTTCCCAGCCTTTCTCTGCTGTGTTAACCTCCCTGACAGATGGAAAATTATTCCGCCCCGCACATGATCCTAATGATTAGACCTGAATTCCATCTCATTTTGTGAATCCTGAAACAAATGAACAGACTCTTCCTACTCATTGTTTGTTCTTTATCTCCCATGGGAGGAAGTGTCCCATTTCCCAGCCCAAACTTAATTAGCAACATAGTATGTTTATTCCTGCTCTGGGCTTCTCAAAGATAGAGCAGATAGTCCCACTCAAATGCTGGCGGAAGCATTTGAGACAAAGCCTAACATCCATTTGTGCTGTAGCCTCTTTGGACAGTGACTAGCTATAGTAGAAATGCTGAGAAATAAAAACACCCTCTAACAGAAGCCATTTTAAAAGCATGCAGAAAAGAGGAAGAAGCAATATTATTCTTTCCCTTAGATTGGGGTGTGTGTCTGTGTTTCAGTTGATTTGGGCCATCCTCATTATCATTTCCACCAATCTCCTTCAAGCTGGTAGACACTGGAGAGACATGCTTTTTGCCTCTTGTCTATCCTTTTTAACATATTTGTGATTATTTATATGCCAAAGCCTGTAGTCAAAGATCATGATGCTATCGATCTTTGTAAAGCAGTTTTAGAAATGAGTGCTTCCCTTTTAGATTGTCTATTTAAAGACAAAGAGCATTCTAAAAGATAAGATCTTTAAAAGATTCTTCAGGACATCTCCAATAACTTTAATGTTTGACTCGTATTAGGTAGAATTAATATGAAAGGGAGGATGTGAAAAAAATAGCTTGTAAACACCCCATGTCCATTGCATAGGACTAAACATCCAGTTTAGCAGTCACTGCTGAATCCTAGAAGGCCTATTACAATGCAACTGTTGGCTCCATGCAACAGATCCTCTGGTTCAGCTTCACCTATAAAAGAATCCTTTTCAGTGATCTACAGACTGCTCCACATGAGCAGGATATAGGCCAATTCAAGAGACAGACGACTGCTGCCATCCCATGCACATCCTTTTCAAAGTGCAGCTGGGACAGAGCACAGGTCTAGAGGGAAATTTCCAGAGCTTGAGTAGAATAATGGGCAGTAAAGTTTCTCAAGGGAAGAGGGCAAAAAAAAAAAAGCTAACATAAGATAATGCAAAATTCTGTGGACTGCAGCTGGTTTCTTCTGTATTGCTGTGGATACTTTTCTTTTCCCAATATGTAATGTGGATTTTCTCCAACCCCTTCCACAGGTTCACTGTCTTCTTTTCCATTCTTACCAGTTCATGAACTGTAATTAACTGTTCTAAACACACCACCATGCACACAGTTTAATAGTATTGATATATTTTATCTTAAAGACAATTTACTTGCAGAATACAAAAATATGCCCAAGGAGGACATGGTGCCTGTTTTCCCTAAGAGGTTTCCAGTGCCAGGACACAAGAAACAGCAAGCAGAAGCCTCACACGCTCTGCGCTTGAGGTATGATCCAGAGATCTGCAAGCTCCATATCTTACCTGGAATTAGTGTTTTAGAGATACAGTAGGTGGGCTGAGGCTGTAAGGTATATGTGAAGAAGAAGATGTTATTAACGACTGTAATGGATTGTGGCAAAGGGGAGAGGCCCAGAATTTGAGAATGAGCACATGGGTGAAAGAATATAAATAACAAGAAATGAACTGGGCCAACCCTAGGAGGTAGGTCAGCAGGACAAAATTAGTTCAGACAGACATTAAGAAGGGTATGCCCATATCAAGACAACAAAGGATTTCTGTTGCTGCCCTTCCTCCTGGAAAAAGTCCCCAAATTTTTTGGGGAAAAAACTTACTTTGAAAATGGGTGTCTGTTATAGCCAGTTTAGAAAAGGAATGTTCTAGAATCAATGGGGTGGAGGAGAAAATGCCACTGAATTAATGATTCAATACAGTTCCGTCCCCTGAAAGAGAGCGCACGCACAATAGCCTTTATACTGTCCATACATATTATGAGTTGGCAGGGATTAAAAGCCCAAATATAGAGCTAAAAAGGGCAGGGTGGATAAGGCTGAAAACTGCATGTGTTTCTGATAGTGTAACATTCAAACAACAGAATGTGCCAGACCCATCCATAAGGACCAGTACTTGGAGTTAGATGTATGCTATTTGTGCACTCTGTAGTAATTGACTGTATGTGAATTATTTTCCAGCCACAATATTTGAGGTCACTGATCAAAAACAGATCAAGTTCAGCAACTGATGCCTAGCAGAAATCAGTTATACTTCATAGCTGGAATCTCTTTAACAACTGACTGCCACTCGTACACATCTAATACATGTCGGTAATGGGATGGAAGAAAAAGTTATTTCTTAACCTAGTTTGCGCCAACCTTGAGCAGAAGCATCACTGTTGCATCTTCTAGCTAATGTAAGTCACCAGGATCAAGGAGATAGAGACCACGTGAGATGTTCCCAAATAGAAGGGGCTATTTTTTTTTATGTGCCTCGTACCAACACAGATGAAATGGGAAAGGGGTGATCAAGCTTTCAGAAGAACTAGGAAGTGTGTATCTCCTCAGGCATCTACCTGCTCAGAGCAAATATGCAGAGCTAGGAGCTAGAATCCCTCCTCCAGTTTTATTAAGAGCTGAAAAGAGCAATTCCGTCCATCCCTCCTTCCTTCAGCTCCCATGGAGAATATCTGATTCTCAAAACAAAAACAGCTGATCATCCATCTAAATCTGAATTGCTATTTCAGTTAGGCTCGCTCTCAAACCAGAATAAGCTCAGAAATCCAACATGCAGCAGCCATAATTCTCTAAGAAATAGCAAACTGTATGAAGTAACTGGTAGCACCTAACTCAAGACTAGAACACAGAGCAAACTGAATGGCTTGGTTGTACCCTGGGATGAGGGAATTTCCAACAAGAGGGGGCTGGAAGCAAGCAGCAGAAATTCTGCCCCCAGTTCACATTACACTCCAGTCAATAATGTAGATTACTTATTGCTCTAGGATCCCTTCCAAATTAGCAGGCCCAGCATCAAAGGGAAGGGCGCTGTAGTGTTCCAGATTCACTGGTCTGTCCACAGTTTCTGTGGGAGGGAGAGTCTAGTATGTTTACAGTCCTAGTAGCGCCCAACCTTGGCATCTCCAATGCTTCCCCAGACATCAAAGACAAACTCATCCGGGAAGGCAAAATCACCCAGCTGCTCATCCAATGCTTCTGCAAATTCATCAGGGTTTTGCTTGTCCTTGCCCAGCTCCACCATGGTAGCAGCTGCAGAGGAAGAAAAAAAAGCATTAATTCCATCCTCAAACACTTTATGGGCCTTTTTGCACATAGTTTATAGAACTAAATGTAAATATAAGGAAGGACGCAAGGAAACCCTCACATTTATTTCTATTCCAAAGCACAGGAGTAAAAACAGGCAGGAGTAGGCTGTGATCAGCCACAACTCACTGCTTGCCTTCTCTTAGCAATTTAGCACATAGATTGTTTTTTTAAAAAAAAAGCTTACCTAGCTCGGTGTCACGGATACCCATGTAGCTCTCCAGAAGGTCATCAACCTTCTCAATGGCCTTTTCCTCAAATGCAGAGGGCTGTGAAGAAAACAAAACAAAACCACACTTGTCAAAATAGCAACAATATTCCCCTTCTGCTAACTGAAAAAACAATCCACATAACTATACCCAGTAAGACAGAAGTGATGGTGGTTGCAGCACAGCAAAGTACCTTGGTAGAGATAGGAAAAATAAATTAAGAGAAACAATGTGAAAAGATTTGCAAATGTAAGCTTGGTAGAGCAGCCAATCTTTATTACTGCTTACTGCTGATTCAGTCATTTCCTCCTCTCGCCACTTCTTTTTTTTTGCCACACAGAATGAGGAAGGAAGGTGAGACATAGAAAGATGAGGCAGCAGAAGTGATGCTTGGTGTATTGCAGGACATCCTTTTCAACAGAGCTTATCCTTGGCTGGAAGAAAGAGCTCCACTTTCCAGAGCTACTTATCTTTCTGACCAATGTAGTTGGGGCCTTGGAATACACACCTGTTCTTCCACGGTGGCTGGACCCTTGGCCCGTAGACGCAGAGTGCCCCTTCCTGTGCCAAGTTGAGCACATCCGCTGTTTTTGCCTCCTTTGGACCTCTGACTGATCATGTCTAGAACAGAATAAGACAACGTTTGCTGAGGTTTGGTTTGATTTGCACAGAAGCCCCAGCTTAAAAACCAACATAGGAAAGCTTAGTTTCACTGTCCTCAAGCAAGAACTTCATGAAAAATGCTTATTTATCATTAGCCAGCATTATGTGTTCATAATCAAGGGTTATTTTTCAAGTCTGTGGTGTGTCACTGCTGACCCACATTTATTAGGTTTTCAGTAACTTGTTAACATCATAGAAACACCATCATATCATATACTCTGACCCAAACAGATTATTGGCATACTGAAATGTTTATGAATTTAAACTCAAAGACTATCAGTAGTCCAAATGCCCAGCAAAGAACATTGAATCCTTTGATAGCGGTGACTGTTAGTAAAAAAAACGTGGTTTCAAAAATGTTAACTATAAGAGTCTGGAAAGAGCATTATAAAATCGTATTTCAAAAGTGTAAGTGCACACGTAGGGACTGTCGTTGGAATTGGGAACGCTACTTGGGATAAAATATGTGAGACTACATATACTCTTCAAAATAGAAAAGTTCTGCAAAACATAAAAAAGAATCTAAATTGCAATACCAATCATAGGACAATACACCCGCAACTGGAAAAGTGGAATGTCGGGGAATTGAATTTTTAAGTGATGCTTCTAAAATATAATTACTATCCGATGCAGATCTTTCACATTCATTCCTCACTGTTTCCAAATAGGGAAATAATGTTAATAACCAAGTTTATTTACCCCAGTAGTAATTTTCATACATGTAGTTGTACAATTTTTCTGGCATGGCCTATTGTAAATCTGACCATACTTAAAGAATGGAAGTTTACCTTAAGGATAAATTGGAGTTCCTATGCCAAAGATGATGTTGCACCCATCAGACTAAATAATGACTTTTGTGGTCCCATAATACTTTTGCCTTTAGGGACCCTCCCTTCCATTAAAATGGTATTTCAAATTATATTTTATATGATTTGAATGTTTTTTTTCATATTTTTACAAAGAAATAAGAATAGTAAATAATCCAAATATTTTTGCTGTTGTTAGTTGCAAAGTCGTGTCTGACCCATCCCAACCCCATGGACAACATTTCTCCAGAACTTCCTGTCCTCTACCATCCTCCGCAGTCCATTTAAGCTCATGCCTACTGCTTCAGTGACTCCATCCAGGCACCACATTCTTTGTTGTCCCTTTCTTCTTTTGCCCTCAACTGTTCCTAGTATTAGGCTCTTCTCCAGTGAGTCCTTCCTTCTCATTAGGTGGACAAAGTATGTGAATTTCATCTTCAGGATCTGGCCTTCTAAAAAGCAGTCAGGGTTGATCTCCTCTAGGACTGACCGGTTTGATCGCTTTGCAGTCCAAGAAACTTGTAGGAGTCTTCTCCAGCACCATAGTTCAAAGGCCTCAATTTTTTGGCGCTCAGCCTTTCTTATAGTCCAACTTTCACATCCATACAATGAAACTGGGAAAACCTTAGCCTTGACTGTACGCACTTTTGTTGGCAGGGTGATGCCTCTGCTTTTTAGTATGCTGCCTAGATTTGCCATAGCTTTCTTCCCCAGGAGCAAGCATCTTTTAATTTCTTGGCTGCAGTCCCCATCTGCGGTGATCTTGGAGCCAAGGAAAATAAAATCTGTCACTACCTCCATTTCTTTCCCATCTATTTGCCAGGAATTGAGAGGGCCAGATGCCATGATCTTAATTTTCTTAATGTTGAGTTTCAAGCCAACTTTTGCACTCTCCTCCTTCACCCGCATCAAGAGGCTCTTTAGTTCCTCGACACTTTCTGCTATTAGAGTGGTATCATCTGCATATCTGAGGTTGTTGATATTTCTCTCAGTAATCTTAATTACAACTTTTGATTCATCTAGCTCTGCCTTTCTCATGATGTGCTCTGCATATAAGTTAAATAGGCAAGGTGACAGTATACAGCCTTGCCAAACTTCTTTCCCAATTCTGAACCAATCAGTGGTTCCATGTCCAGTTCTCACTGTTGTTTCTTGACCCGCATATAGGTTTCTCAAAAGACAAATAAGATGGTCTGGTATTCCCATCTCTTTAAGGACTTGCCACAATTAGTTGTGATCCACACAATCAAAGGTTTTAGCATAGTCAAATATTATTTTGTAATAATAATTGAAGAGCTGCAGATTAATTATGTCTATCATTACTAAATTTTAGAATTCACATTTTTGTGGGCCCGAAGCACTGCACTTCTCATACCTAACAGATAAGTTGTTCCTGGCACCCATGGTAAATTAGAACAGAGTGCTGCTTCCAGCGGAACAAAAGGGAAATCTGTAGTTTGCCAACGGATCCGCATCTCTTCAGAAAGGAAAAAGGCCAAAACCCAGCTCTATAATTAACCAAGGAAGCATGACCAAAAAAGTTAAGCAGATGCAATAGATGGAAATGTTTGCATATTTAAAGAAAGCTGTCACAAAGACTTTGCACAAGTTACTTGTCATGGTTCCAGGTATCATTGCGTATCTTCTATGAAAAGAATGTGTACTCCTTGACAAATTGCAGTCCCCATTTCCTTTGGATAGCCTTAGCACACTCTTTCCAACTTCAGGGCAAATTTAGACAGATCCTTCAATTAAGTGTAACTTTACCACTGCCAAGGTTTGCTGAAGAGGAATAAAACTGGCACTAAAATGTGTCCTTGCTCACTTCCTATAAACAAGATTTGAAGTGGTGAAACTATGTGCCATAAGAGTCCTAATCTCTTTGCTATTTCCCTTGTTCTGCAATCTCTTGTGTCTTTTGACATTGCTGACTTGCCATCAATCCAGTAGCAATTAAAGGCCTGCTCTTTGCATTTAACTGTCTAAAAATGGTTTGGTTGACTAAACATTAAAAAAAAATAAAAAATAAAACTCAAACAATTCAGTTCAAAGTGATTCCCGCTAGAGGACTTGTAGAATTTATTTTCTGGCTTCCAGATACCATTACAATGGAAACAATCTTTGTTTTTGTTTTTTTAAGAAAAGGATTAACCCCAACATGTTTTGTATTATATAGAGAACATTTCATTTCAAAGGTAATAATAATATCAGATATTGTTCTGCAATTCTATTTTGCATGCTTGATAAGGGTCCAAATGAGAAGATTCCATTTACACAGTGATTCCAATTTAACTTGTATTTCAATGGGTTCTTGAGGCAATCTTTTTGCCTTCCTCTCTCCCCAATCACAAGCGTTTTTCAAATCAGCAAAGGAACTGTTCTTCCTTAATTGTATATGCAATAGAATATTTAGCAACTCATTTTTAAAAACTAAAACTAGTTTCTGGCAAATTACTGCTATTTGTAACTGTCTTATGGAGAATCCTTCACAACTTAATACAAATGATAAACACAAACATGTCTATTTAGCCTTAAAGCTGAGCTATGTTCTACTTCTGACATTTTTCATTTCTATCTTAATTAGATTACTATAAAAGTTATCTAGAAACAAGATTTAAACAAAGTAAAAACATGTTTCTTCTGAGTCTGTTTTTTAATATCTGCCAGACAAGATGGCTTCGAATATAAGCCTTGAACATGCTGGAATTTTTCATACTTCTAAGGGGAAGAATGCCAGCTCCCCAAAGAGATATTTTTTATTATTACTCGCTGTTTTTGCTTACTGTTTGTCTCTCTGAAATCGGATGTTCTGTCCTCTTTCTTTAATTTCTCTTGGGCTAGCAGAAAGCATAACTTTTGATAGGTGAATCCCTCCCCCAATAACCCTTAAAAGAAAAGATTGTGAAGCCAGACTCCAAGTTTTTAAAAATGGGCAAGAGGAGGACAGATACAGAGGTGATTTCAAATCTACCAAGTAAAACATTTCTTTGTTTATCAACCACTGGTGCAAACTATAAACGGAGAGCAAAGTAAGAAATATACTGTAGCATTAGTTCTCAAATCTAGTATCTGATTTTAGTTATCCACTGAAGCAATAAAATACTCACAAAAAAAGGAGAAAAAGTTGACAATTATTTTTATTATATTTGTGGCACTTACTTAGTTACATCAAACATTTACCTAAATATTTTCCCCTGAAAAGCTAAGTAACCTGCCTACGAATTCAAATCACTTTAAAAGAAACTGGTATACAGATAGTCCTCAACTTACGACCACAATTAAACCCAGATTGTCTGCTGTTAAGCAAGACATTTGTTAAGTGAGTTTTGCCCCATTTTACGACCTTTCTTGCCACAGCTGCTTCAGTGAATCACTGCAGTTGTTAAGGAACAAGGTTGTTAAGCAAATCTGGCTTCCCCACTGACTTTGCTGATCAGGAGGTCGCAAAATGACCCCCATGGACACAGAAACAGTCATAAATACGAATCAATTGCCACGTGTCTGTATTTTAATCATGTGTCCACAGGAGTGCTGCAACAGTCATAAGGGTGAAAAATGGTCATGAGTCACTTTTTCAGTGCCACTGTAACTCCGGTCACTGAATGAACTGTTGTAAGTGGTGTACTACCTGTACAGTAATGACTTTTAAGAGCAGTTTTAGGAAGTGAGCGAAACAAATGCTGAAGCTTTCAAATGTATCTCGCTCCCTTAAAGAAAGTACTAAATCTGTTCTAAATTTGGGAGGGAGCACCACCTGTGTGTGGTCTTGGAAGAAGAACTGGCAAGTTAAAGTTCCCGTTTGGATTGGAAGGACACTCTATTCTAGGAATGGAGCTGGATGAGACATAAATTCTCTGGAATGATGTTTCAAGAATAGTTCATAGTTGCCAGATTGCAAAATAAACACCAGAAACGAGAAGTGAGGATTACAGCAATCTCTGGAAAAGTATGTTTATCTAGGGCCAAGCAGATTTAAAAATCATAGAGGTGGGTGGGGAATGGGACACATCTGGAACAAGTAATTAGTCTGGAGAGTGATTTTTCATGGCCCCATGACAGAACTGATAGACACATGAGAGAAATACTGTCAGAGATGGAGTAAATGTTGGAGAAACAGCTGAAAGATAGTCCTCGACTTACAATCACAATTGTGCCCAACATTTCCATTGTTAAGTGAGTTTTGCTCCATTTTACCACCTTTCTTGCCACAGTTGCTAAGTGAATCACTGCAGTTGTTAAGTTAGTAACCCAGCCGTTAAATGAATCTGGCTTCCCCGTTGATTTTGCTTGTCAGAAGG
>BHEV01054397.1:37500-43972 GCA_004319985.1 Emydocephalus ijimae
AAGGAGGAGAAAAGATTTAAAAATGTTGAAATATGAGATGCAGAGAGAATCTATTAAAACAATTATGGTATTTATTGAAATGTAGAAACAAACCTGGAATTTGGTTTATGCTTAGGAACTGCTGCAAACATTATATTCAGGCAGATATTAAAATATGGTTGTACAGTATGTATAGAGATATTTGCCTCACCCACAACACATTAAGTATTCAATATTTATATGACCTGAAGATAGACCAGTATACAGTTTTAATGTTTTAAATTAATTTTCATTATGGTATATTACTGCAATTCAATGTTGCTGTCCAAGTCTTTTATTCTGATTATGGATCAAATGAATTTGTGTATGAATATGCTAAGTTTAATGATTTTGAAAAAAAATATATTGAAAGATGGGTGTGGTTGCTGTTCTATTTTGCACAAAGAAACTAGCAGTATATATTACATTCCATAACACTTTTTTGAGAAAGCAAAAAATATTGTCTGAAACCAAGGCATCAATTTTATAGCTCAATTTTCTTTTGGTCAAAGATATCTGCACAGAAGTGATTCTTGGCTGAATTAATTAGCTTAAAAAAAACAGGAGAAGAGGTTCCATTTGAAAAAGTATCCATTGTATTCCTGGCTAACAGGAATGTTGTTAACCAGGAATACAATGGATATCTTTTTAAATGGAACCTCTTTTACATTCAGTAACAGATGAAGAAGTAATAAATACAATGTTCCTGCAGACTAGCAAATATTAATTCAGTAGTAGAGATACAGGTACAGTGAAAAACTGATCCATATACAGCACAATAGCTTCAGCCAATGACAAATTAAAGTGAACAGTTGAAAATCATAATATTTCCCAGAACCATCCAATGAGTCACTCAAGTAGGAAGGAAACTGCAATAGTAGAGGCAGACTGAAGTGATGGATGAGCTGAAGAGCAAATAAGAAATCTGATGTGTTTAGAAATTTGAACACTTACTTGAAGTAGTGGAAGGAAGCTTTATAAATATTGAGTGAACCAGAAATACACAACTCCTAGATTCTGTAGCGAAAGTGATAAGATAGCTGGAGCTATTAAATGGAACAGATTCAGTTCTTAAAAATTACTCAGGACCAAATAAATGGTGTAATAACTAGCCTAAAAGAACCAGGACACAGAAATTAAATGACAGCAAGTATTGATAATCAAAGAGGAACCAGATCCTCTTGAGAATAATCAATAAACACACACAGAGTTGCCAATGAGCTTCCTGCATGTCTCATCCCAAAGCTAGAATGCTCCTGCTTCATACACAGCTAATGTACACTTCTCAGAATTTTGCTGGACATGCTGCTGGCCCCATCCTTCTTCCCTCTGGGTGATCACTCTTCCCTTTGCTAACCATAGTATCCTTTCCTCAGAGCTTAACAAAACTTCCAGATTGAGAAGCAGTGGCCCACAGGTTTTCACTGGCCTCCAAATGTGACACAGTGTAGCACAAAGAAAAGGGTGTGCATGCATGTATTAGTCTATGTTGCTGAGTAAGAGAAAGGCAACCCAATGTAGGTTTAAGGGAATGAAGATTCTCTTTCACCCTTGCCCATCTGAGCGAAAAGGGAATGATGATGAGAAATGAGTCATCTCAGAAATACTGTCTGTTTTCAAAAATGTGCAGGATCCAATCTGGGTCAGTCACTGGGGGCCCAGAGATTTTGTCTCCTGAGCTTTGCGACTCATGCTGGAACCCATTCTCAGGAAACTTATCGCCAGGAGACCGTGTCATCAAAAACATGCATACAACTTCTCCAAAGCTTTCCTTTTTCAAAAGGTACTGGTCATACTCATCAGCAGTAGTCCTACATCGCTAAGATAGTCACTCAGACTATTCCTATTTGTATCTGACCCATTCGATTGCCTGAAACAGGATATCTCGTTCTGTTACTACTGGGCAAGGCTGACTGTGTCAGAGTAAACGTATCTTTCCATTGCGGAATATGGGTTGGGGGGGGGGACGACACAAATTCTTCCTGGATGATGCCATCCTGACCTCTGCTGGTGAGAAAATGTTCCTGCATTATAATTCCAAATGGGACAGATGTACTGTAGGATTTCTCAATTGTGGTTAAAGAGAAAAATATCCTTCTTTCCTGTCTTTGATCAAGTACCAGAAATGTCATTCCACTACCTGGTGATTCAGATGTTAGCATTATTTACATATTATTTCATCATTTTTAGAGAGCAGGACTGTTTCTCCTTTGAATTCTTTTTACCATGGATGGTAAGAGCCAAGCAATGTTTGTACTTCAAACCCCAAAGGAAGATCGCTAAGAACAATCCTGGTCTTCCTCTTTCTCCTTTCCTGCCAGCTCTAAATTTATATGACTACCTACAGCTTAATTTGGGAAGATATGCCCAAAGAATGACTTATTGAAGGTTAAACTACAGGGAATAGGTTGCCAGAGCAAAGGCAGATCCCTACATATCCCTGTATGTTTTATAGGGTACTTGGAAAAGAGATCCTGAAAGATGAGGCAGCGACAATCTTGTGCAAGTGAGAAAATTCTGAACTACATAAAAAAATCCCAAAGGACCGAAAGCTATCCCCATGCCATGGAAATGCGAATGTTCCATTGGATATCAGGCATTTCCCTTCCTGACCACATCACAAATGACACCATTCGACAACATTTTGATGTGGCATCAATGATAGAGAAGATGAGAGAAGGCCGGCTCTGCTGATATGGACATGTCCTGAGAGCAGCACCTTCCACCATTGCCAAGACTGCCTACCAACTAGAAGTCAATAGCCGGCGACTTTGTGAGCGCTCAAAAACAAGACACCATCATCAAAGATATTCAACCCGTGGGCCTGCACCCTGGAGATGCAGCTGACCGTGCAAAGTGGTGTTCAATGATCTGAAAAGTGAACCCTGCACTTATGGGAATATGTTAGGAAGAAGAAGAAGAAGATAAAAAGTCCCAAAGGTGCTTTTTTCCCCAAAAGTCAACTGTTGTTTTTTTTAAATGTTTTGTTTCCTCATCCGAGAAGCTTCTTCAGTTTAGAACTGAAGAAGCTTCTTGGATGAGAAGCAAAACTTTTTCAAAGAGAAACACCACCACCCCAAGAAAGTCCAGTTGTCTTTTGGTAAAAAAGAACACCTTTGGGACAACCATGACCTGGATGATTGAGAATCTCCAAAGACATTGTGTAAAAAAAAAAAAAGATACACAGAGTTCCAAGCTGGACACAGCAAAATTGGTTCTTATGGAATCTGGTCTTAATTCTTATGGAATCCTCCAATCTGGTCTCCAGAGACTTTGTACTATATTGGCATCAAGGGAATCCAGTACTCTTGGTTTCTATATGCACTCTTTTTAAACAGGTTTGTTGCTTCTTGCATTGGTCAACCTAGGAAGTGTGAAGCCCTGAAATTCACCAACGCATGCCAAGCTTAACACAAGCAATTAAAAGTGTAATTAAAGCACTCCATTTCCATACCTGTGTGGCTAGGCGTTCCCTTTCCAGTGGCTGCTGTTCCCAGTGGATCTCCAGCCTCTTTGAGTAATTCTACAGCTAAACTCCTTTCTCAGACTCTGTTGTTTCAGCTGCACATCCACTGACTGCATCTCATCTGCATAAAGCAGATGCCACGAGATGCCAGCCAAGACATGCAACCACTCCAACTCTTTGCTGCCACTAGTGGCTAATAGGACAAATAGTTGACCAGTCAAACTATAATGTCAAGGCTTGAAAAAAAAGTTCAATCTTTTGAAAAAATGCAATGCATGGAGTAATCAAAGGGTTAGGTTTGCCAATTGGAGAATACGTTTCTTATGCTAGATAATGGGAACAGAGCTGAAATTTCAGCAGAGAGAACCACCAATTACAGCTAAACAGATCTATTTGAGGTGCAAGGTAAGGGAGTAATATAGGTGTAGCAAGATTGGATTGCATGATTTTTTTTACAAGCTCTGGAATGGGAGGGAATGGAATCACAGCAAAGCAGTTTTGTGGATGTAGCTCATATACTGTTTGAGAGGGCAAATTCCACTTGCCCTATGAATTCAGTACTAGCCAAACTAACTCACTCACACTAAGGAACTAAGCTACCTAGAGTAACCATGTGTGAGAGTTGGGCAGCCATATAAATCTGATAAAATAATGGTTGAATCAAAAGCAATATAGCAATTTTTAACTTTAGCTAATCTAATTATGATGATGATCTATTTCAGCATAGGACATAAATATTGTAAGCAAAATGACAGGTACACTTCACCAAGTTCGATTTACAAAACAACGAATAATCAGTTGTAAAGAATTCAAATACAGGCTATGTTATCTATTACCCTGTTATCCACTGCCCTAAGTCACAGCATTGGTAACCACGGCTTTTTAAATAAATAGTTGACTGGTTTCAACTCAAAACATTAAAAAGATGCTGTGAATTAGAAACCACAAAGGCAGGCATAAGCCAAAATATGATTTTAGTTTGGGATTGTTGAAGTTAATGAACTCTGTCACACATTCCATATAAACTTTATTGTGTTAAATTACATATTCGCCAACCTCTAGAGAGTTCTGAGTAATCATCCACCTGCCTATGAAAGGTCCATGGAATTAAGTCTTTAAAATGTTCTATTTGCTAAAAAACATCAAGTCAGAAAGCACGAAACACAAATCTGTCAGCATACTCAAAAGAAAGCTCTAAAAAAATATTAATTTTGAGTTACACTCAAAAACTGAGAGGAAAGCCCTGAAGAAGATGGCTTTTAAAAAGCCTTCCTGATAAATTTCTCTACAACTACTGGTATACCCATCCATATAAACAACAGATGTGCTCAGATCTGGGAAGCATGCTTTAAAATGTTTTCAACAAACAGCATAATGGGCTGAAATGTTTTTGTTTATATCAATTCCATATTTTGGAAAATCAAGTCATATAATGAGAACAAGCAGCATAATGGGCTAAAATGGTGTGTTGATAACTGTTCCACATTTTTTAAATCAAGTCATAATGAGAATTTTAGTTAGAAAAGTCTTGAGTAATTCCAGTATAACTGTACTCAAGTTCTTTCTGTGCTGGTGAAATAACGAAGGACAAAAATACTTCAATATGAACAGGAAGCTATTTCATTGCTATATCTGTATCTCTCACCTTATTTTAAGCTTTGTACAGTATCACATATTTCCCTTTTGCTCCTACATGGATGTAATATAGATGATTAGAGATAAATGATATAACTTAGGAACACAGTTATATGGAAGGAGCTTTACTCATCAGAATACAGAGCATAGATAAATTAAGGAGACACATCTACAACCAAATTAATTTTTTAAATAATAAAAAAATATTTTTTGGATTAAAAGATGCATCAGACTATAAGACACACCTTGGTATAGAGAGGAAAACAAGAAAAAAATAGTTTTTTGCCTTCATGCGTCTCGTTTTTGCCCTTCCCAGAATCCAGAAGTACTCTGCAGGCCAAAAAGGTGCCTGCTTTTGGCCCCTGGAGGCCTCTGGAGGTCCCGTTTCTTGGCAATGTGCCTGCTTTTGGACTGCAAAGTGTTTCTGGATGCCAGGGAAGGCAAAAACAGGATCCGCGGAGGCTTTCTGAAGAGTGCTTCTGGATTTTGGGGAGGGCAAAAACGGGATGTGTGGAGGCTTTGGGAGGCCAAAAATGGGCCCTTATTCCCTGTATAAAATGTACAGACATTTACACCCACTTTTTCTTGGGGGGGGGGGAGTGCATCTTATACTCTGAAAAATACGGTAATACCTGGAGCTCCCTAGATTATGCTGTTAAAATTACCAACAATTCAATTTATTTACACATTACAAACAAATTGCCAATTTCAGAACAATCCAAAAAAAACCCCACCCTGCATTCTTCTACATTGCTGTTACCGCTATGCAGACCTTTAAAAAGTCTTGAGTTTTCTAGGCAATACCAACAAGTGACTTGCCGGTGTATCCTTCTAGAATATGTTTCCAACTTCCCAAACTTGCTTATTACCCAACTATTTCCATATGGTTTACCTTCTAAAGATTAACTAGGTTGACTCTGCTTAAATTCTTAAGAGCAGCCAAGGAAATGATCAGTTTTGCTCTTAAAAATAGTATATATTCCGATTTAAAAGTTTTTGTCAATTTTCTCATTAAGTAAATCTTATGATCAGTTATTTTCCTCATTTCCAATCAGTGATCTGAAGGATCAACTCTGAAAAGAAGAATCCAACCATCACAACATTTCGGACAATATAGTTCATGTGGACAAAGCTATAACTTCAATAAACAAAGCCAATCAGAAAATAGGTGTACTGCCAATTTGCTTTTCTTTACCGTGCCTATTTTTCTCACCTGAGACAGTTTAGAGCAGGGGTGTCCAACCTTGGCAACTTTAAGACTTGTGGACTTCCACTCCCAGAATTCCTCAGCCAGCTGGCTGAGGAATTCTGGGAGTTGAAGTCCACAAGTCTTAAAGTTGCCAAGGTTGGACA
>BHEV01054398.1:0-24606 GCA_004319985.1 Emydocephalus ijimae
GCCTTAGCCTCCAAACCTATACAGATTGGAGGCACCAAAACGGCTAGCGCGGCAGGGATCGCGCAGGATCGCGAAACCCTGACGCTTGCGAAGCCGACAACCCTATTCTCTATTCATGCTTTCAGGTCTTTTTTCAATCTCTATGGCTTCTCTGATAATTCTGTAGCTGTAGTTTTCTACAGTGGCTAGGGTTTTGGTACCATTGAAGTTGATGCTATGACCTGTGGCTTTCATGTGTTGGACTAGTGAGGAGGTGTGTTCCAGCTTTTTTACTGCATTTTTGTGTTCATCTAGGCAGGTACTTATTGTTCTATTGGTCTGTCCAATGTATGTAGCAGGGCATGATGTACAGCAGACTTCATACGTGCCTTGGTTTTCCAGGTCAGTTTTATCTTTGGGGTTTCTTAGGATGGCTGCTATTTTTCTGTCTGTTTTAAAGGCAGTCTTGATGTGATGACTGTGTAGTATCTTACTGATTTCGTCTGTAGTACCTCTTATGTAGGGCAGGACAGCTGTTCCATAGGTCTATTCATCTTCTAGGTCTCCATTATGTCTCAGAGTGTTTTTGTGGATCAAGCCAGTTATTTTGTTTTTGTGGAAGCCGTTGGCTGTCAGTACTTTAGTCAGGGTGCATAGTTCAGTCTTTATGTGTGTCTTGTCTGCCAGGTGTTTAGTTCTGGTGATTAGTGTTTTAGCCATGGAGTTTATCTGTGTTGGGTGGTGGTGGAATTGGGCATTGAGGTAGTGGTTGGTGTGTGTTTTCTTCTGGTATATGGTGTGTCCTAGTGTGCCATCTGTTTTTTTTGTAGATTAGTACATCTAGGAATGGTAGTTGTTTGTTTGTTTCCATTTCCATGGTGAATTTGATTTTGGGGTGTGTGCTGTTTAGGTGTGTTAGGAAATTGTTTAGGTTTTCTTTTCCATGGGGCTAAATAACACATGTGTCATTGATGTATCTTAATCATAGTTTGGGTTTGTGGATGGCATTGGCTAGGGCTCTGGATTCGAATTCTTCCATGAACAGGTTTGCAGTGATGGGTGACAGTGGTGATCCCATAGGGGCTCCTTCAATTTGCTTGTATCTTTGTCCTGTGTATATGAAATATGTGTTGGTTAAGCAGTGTTCTGTTAGTTCCATGAGGTGTTTGGATGGTTGGTATTTATTTTTGATGATTTTGAGGGTTTCTTTTATCGGGACTTGAGTGAATAGTGAAACCACGTTGAAACTTACAAGCAGATCTTCTTGTTCTACGTGTAGATCTTTGATAATTTCTAAGAGGTGGTATGAGTGGGAAAATACCCAGACAAAGCTGAATACCATACATCTCTATCTCTATCTCTATCTTTATCTATATCTATATCTATATATCTATATCTCTCTGGCTGTCTGTCTATCTATCTATCTATCTATCTATCTATCTATCTATCTATCTATCTAAGAAAATAAAAGCTGTATTTTCTTTTCTATTTTTCTTTTACTTCTTTCTTTAATTGTTTTTTCTTTGATTTTTTTCTTTTTCTTTTTTCTCTTCCTTACTTTCTATTACTTTGTCTGTTTTTAAACTTCTTAAATTATGTACACAATTTTGCCCCAAAGGTCACATTCAATTTATTCTATTATTGCTGGTAAGAATGAAAAAAATGCTTGGATTAGAGATGAGTGAAACAAATATTTTTCTTTGTTCACATTTATCCTTAAAGTGTTTTGCCGAAATTACTAATAGGAAAGAGGAAATTATGTCAAGACACCTTTGAACTTGGGAGCACTGTTGATCTAGTGGATGATAAGAGATGAAAGCATGGAAATAGGCAAATAAACTTGAGGATTGAAGTATACAATGTAAATCTAGAAGAGAAATACATTCTTAAATTCTGGACAAAATTATGCAGGTGATTTGTAGTGGGTGCTTTTCAGATTAAATGTTTCGTTATATATGTATGCATATGTGTTTGTTTGCAAGAAAGGAAAAATAAAAACAGAAAAGAAAGAGAAAAGATACAAGGAAGAAACTTCCAATCTTCTTTCAAGTAATTATTAATTCAATTTAAATTTACTTTTTGCTCTGTGGTTACAAGGCAACTCTCTTCTTTCTATAATCTGTTCTGTCTAATCATCAAAACCATAAAGCATACATTCATTTTTATTTTTTCATGCAAAAATATCGCCGGGATTTTCAGTAAGCAATAAATGTAGATACTATCTTTTCTCTTATCAAAATGGCCAATTTAGCCTTCTCAGCAAATTCCATCATCTTAAGTAACTATTCGTCTTTTCTGGATAGTGCTTAATCTTTCCATCTTTCTGCATACAATAAATCCTGCTACAATTACCATGTACAAAAGTACAATTTCTTAAAGTTTTTCCAATTGTTTGTCGATTGATTCCAAAAGAAAAAAATCTGGTTTCAATTGTGCAGTAATTTTTAAGATCCTATGAATCAATGTAGGTATTTGAATCCAGATTTATTATACATTTACCAAACCTAATAAAATGTCCTTTCTTGTTGTTCACATTTCCAATATAAAATTGAAATGCCTTTATTTAAACGTTTCTCACTTTTGAGACTTAGCCCTTGCAATTTCTGAATGAGTGTTGATGCTCAGGAACATAAGTAATTAGCATGAAGTTTTTCAATCAATTAGAAGCTAAGAAAATAAATTAGGGTCAAACACCTTCAAAAATGATTACAGATGGTTGCATTATACCCAAGCTTAAACAATGAAATATATGTTTGATTAATTTGCTCCATTGGTTTCAGTGGGAGTTTCTCATGAGACCTTTAACAGGTCCAGATTTTCATTATCTGAACTGAGAATACAAACAAACAAGTAATCTTGAGTTTTCTCATTGGATTACAGGCAGCTTTAAATTTCAGGACTGAATTTCACCAATAATGTCATTCTTTCCTGTCTCATTTATACACCCCTAAAATCAGTTGGAAGAATAACATTGCTCTTCCAATTGGATATAATTGTAATCAGGGTAATAAGAAGTATATTGGCACTTTTAATGATCAATTTGTCACTAATATCATTTTATGATATAACAATATAACCATTGAATTGTTTCATGTTAGATTTCACTGAGAGAGAAAAAACTGAAATGAAGATGGCAACTACATTTAGACTTTCAGGATCTAAAATGCCTTTTTATTCACCGAATGAACATCGGAAAATGTACAAAGAGAGAGAGAGAATTTTTTTTGATACTGCTCATGATATGCGTAACATCACACATCATGTACCACAAACTTTGCCAATATATGAACCTGGCAGCATTGAAAAGAGAGTCTTTGCTAAAGCATATGGAACTGTAAGACTTCATCCTTTATATGCCATTGAACAAGCATATTGGCAAAGTCAGAAGTTGGACCAGCAAGCTAAGAAGGAGCGAGACGTGATGCGGCTGTTGATTGCTAAAAGTGAAGCTAAAGAATACATGCATCATTTACAAGAAGAAAAAATAGACAATATTCAGAGGAACTACGAAAGGAAAAATATGATGGATACAGATCATGTTAAAAAGTCCCAAGAGGGAAAATACAAGTTCATTGATAGGATGAGAAAAAAGTATAATAAGTTTTTAGAAAAGAAGGAAGGAAAGCTAATAGAAAACTCATTCATTCAGCGCTTTAGCACTCAACATACTTCTTTGACTAGAGGTTTATTAAAACTTGATGGGTGGAGAAAAAATTTGGAAATCCACAATGAAAGAAAAAAAGTCCTTGAAGAAATTAGACGAGAGCAAAAAGAACGAAAAGAGGTGTATGAACATTTTCAGGAGGAAAGGTATGTGTATTTGAGTAAGCTTATATATTTAAGCTATATGTAATATAATTATATAATTATATACACACACACACACACACACACACACATACATACAGTATATATATACAGTATTTTACACATACATATTTTATATAAAAATATATTTGTTTTCTTAAGTTTTCGCGGGTACTTACATGTATGGCATTCAGCTTAGTTCGGGTATTTTCCCACGTCATAATAGTTGTGCTTTTAAAGTTGTAGCAATGTTTCGGCAGAATCTGAAGCCTGATGATGGCAGATGAGATGTATGTATGTATGTATGTATACATTCTTAAGTTTTCACGGGTACTTATATGTATGTTATTCAGCTTTGTTTGGGTATTTTCCCACGTCATTATAGTTGTGCTTTTAAAGTTGTAGGCTTTTAGTGCACCTGGGCACAAACAGATCCCCCCTGATATCTCCAGCTCAAACACAACCCAGCCAGGCACCCAGATGAAACCTAGCTTCCTAACAAATGATACCCGTCCATTTACTCGGAGCCAAGCTGCACTAAAGGCCTCCAATACAGGAACACAATGTTGCCAGCCAATCAAGACACAAAAAAAGCCACAAAACAGACAGAAGATATTAGAAACACCAATCAAGCAGAACACAGCAAACTCCAAGACCAATAAACACAGACCAAGACTCCCAACCAATCAGGAGGAAGAAAAAACCATTCTGGCACAGCAATAGGCTAGCCCCAAATTTAAAACTGAAACAACTGTAAAAGTCTGACTCACAGACGAACACAATACAGAAGCCTGATGATGGCAGATGAGATTCTGCCGAAACGTTGCTACAACTTTAAAAGAACAACTATAATGACGTCGGAAAATACCCGAACAAAGCTGAATACCATACATACATACATACATACATACATACATACATACATATTCAAATAAATATGAACTATATATGTGAATAGAATACATGTGTATTTATCTATCTGAAACATTCTGCTACAAAGCAATATCTAAGAAGCAATTTTATAGTTGAAAGAATAAAACAGGATGAAGGAAAGGAAGGTAAAGGAAAAGATTCCCAGACCAGGAACGGAACCATTTCCTTGAATGGAAAACATTTCCTGTTTCATTGAGCTTTTGGGAAATAGTGATAAATAAATTAGATGGAAATAATATACATTGTAAGAAATGTTTTTGTAATTCATACTGTTGCTATTGGCTTTATTTGTTTGTTCTCATAGATGAACAGCTTTCACTTATCCTTAAGGAGAAATGCAATGTCACCACTTTCACCTAAAATAGCACAAATGTATGTCAAGATGTCACAATAAAAGCTCTCTAGATTTTTACATATGCATTGGGACATCTCATGCATGTGTCTAAAGGCCAAAGCTTGCATCCCAAAGCATGTTTTGTCACTCCCTTCCCCTTTTCTTTACTGCCATGGACAGCAAAAAAACATGACTGAAAACATTTGTTTTTCTACTACTTCCCACTGATGTCGCCATCATCTTGTTCTTAGCTTATGAGTGAAATGGACTTAAGTTATGAGTATTTTATTTATTTATTTATTTATTTATTTATTTATTTATTTATTTATTTATTTATTTATTTATTTATTTATTTATTTATTTATTTATTTATTTATTTATTTATTTCTTATTTTATTTATTTTCTTTGTCAATCGCTTACAAGATAATAGGCAACATATAAACATGAGTAAGAATAGAGGAAATAGGTATGAATAAATGGGGACAATAGGACAGGGAGGGTAGTCACGATGGTGCACTTATGCATACTCCTTACAGGAATGGGGTGAGGTCAATAGTGGATAGTTTGAGGTTAAAGGAGTGGGGCTTAGAGGATGTAGCAACTGAGATTCTGATACTACCCAAAGGAGTCCAAAGTGTGTAAAATCTACTGGTCTTATTTTGATGGAGAAAGATTAGGTGATTGACAATGATTGGTTACAAAGGCAGGTTGAAGAGTGCTGATAGGAATAGCAAGGATGAGTAGTTAGCACTGCAACTTTGGGAAAGGCCCTAGATATCCATAGAGCTTATACTTAAAATGTTTTTTGAGTAATTTTTATCCTCCTAGGCAAACGGCTCTCAACAATACCTTAGGACAGAAGGAGTTAACCTTAGCAACAGTATTTTATGTATACCACTATTATTGTTTTCTATTCAGTTCAATAAACAATCTTCAGTTTCATGTAGGAAAGCAAAAGTAAGGCGTGCAAAGGCCCATCTTTCAACTTAACATGCTTTTGGACGGAGATTGAGGAAACTGTTGTTCTGTTTTTAATTGTAATTCAATTTTCCTTTTAGATGCTTATTGTAGGTGACTATTTAGTAATGAAGTAATTAAATTAATTAAACAATGTTGCTAAATATAGTAATTAACGATTCACCCAGCAGTGTGTCTTATTGGTATATTTCATGGGTTTGATATACTTTCTTATGAAAATAAAGTTACTGATGGAAAATATTGCTTGGTACTTAATTTTATCAGGAAGCTCTAAATATGTTTGCTTTGAAAGCTAGGTAAGAAAGTGGATTATCCTTATGGAGTAAAAATGTGTAGAGGACTACAAACCATTCATATTTTATTTAAAATGATTTATTTAAAAATTAGATCCCTAAGCATGATTAATAAAAATATTAACATTTAAGCTGCTATTGGAACCTGCAAATCAGCTGGTTATTTCTTTGTCTTTGTGTATGGTGAGAGAGAAGATAATGAGTTTTCTTTTTATGAATGGTGTATTAATTTTAAAAATTGTATAAAAATACATTATTTATGTAAGATAAGACAAGTCTATAATATAACAGAGTTAGTGCTTGGTAAATCATGCATTTTAGCCAAAAATATCTGGGGCAGCTATATATATAAAAATAAGTAAATAAAACATGAATAACATATAAAACCAGGAAACAAGAATAAAGGGAGCAGTTTATTTTTGAAGTTATTTTTATATTTCAATTTTTATTTTTAGATTTCAATTTTTTTAATATTTTTGCTTAGTTCCTTGCTTGTCAAAGGAGGTGTCAAAGGATTACCCAAACACAAACTGAAACCCTTGCCTCAGAATTAGTTAAATTTCAGTTTATCAAAAAACCCAATAACAAACAGATTTTGAATATGAAATTAAGCCCATTTACACCTGAACAATTTTAATGTTTTAAAATTATGACATTAGAGACATGTGAGCAACTCTGTTGTTTTTGAGCAGATTTTTTTTTTTTGCTTGATTAAGTCAGTGAATAATTTTCTGCTAAAATGTAATATGAACTGTCATTCTTTTTTTCTCTATTCTCTGCATTGGCTTATTCGATACAGCAGAAAAATGTATGTTAGTTAAAAGTCTTTATTTGTTAGTTGTGTTTTGTAGGAAATTAATTAAATTAATGTCTCGCCTACATTTATTGTTGCTTTTACAGAAAGAAGTTAATGAAACACTTGATGCATAAAAATCTAGCAAAGATTGTAAAAGTGAATTTAATTAACTGAAAATTATTAGTTTTTACATAGTTAATTACAAAGTTTGCTTTTTTTTTAAAAAAGGGAAAGCAATTGGAATAAGAGGAACAAGACATTAATTTTCAATTTTGACTGATATGGGTTGGATTCAGATTATCATCTCCCTTCTTGACTAATCTGCAGAAGTCTTTGAAAATGCTTTCTGCTGACCTGCTTGAATGGAGGGACTGTGGCTCATGTAGAAAGAGAGAATATTATGGAAAAATCAAGTGGAAGAATGAAAGCCAGAACAGCTTCCTTTTGGATGAAATATAATATATCCCACATGTAAAATGATATAACATTGTATATCCCCTGATTATTTTTTATTGTTTCCATAAGGGCATTCTGAATATTTCAAATGCAAGTATAAACAATACACAAAATGCTACCAAAATAGCCCAACCATACATTCTAAAATATTAAATATATTTAACACTGCCTAGAGTTGTATAAAATAAAAGCAACCTATAAATCTAATGATATTTATTTATTTGCCACATTTTTATAGCCTCCCATCTCAAAGCAACTGTAGATAATATACAACCAATAAAATCATGGAAAAATAGTCGAAAACCAACAGCAATAAAATCTGAAAAAAACTGGTGCATAGCCGCACTTCTTTAATAAATCCACATTCTCATCCCACCCTGGCATCACCTTATCCCAATGGCTGGAGAAAACCAGTTTTTAAGTGCACTCCAAAAGGATAAAAGGGTAGACACTTGTCATAAATTAGGAGAGGGTATTTATGGGGCAAAGGTTATAACAGAAAAGAAATAGTAAACAAGTATATAAACACTTGTAGCAGAGCCAGAAATGGAACCTGCAATACTGGTGGACCCTGGCCATTAGTTCAGTGACTGTTGGGAAATTATTACAGTGTTAAATGAAGGGAATTACAAGCCATGTTCATAATTATGAACATTGCAGCACCTTCACAGTCATGAGGTAAATATTAGAGTGCTTGGCAGGGGTCTATGACAATTTGCCACAGCCAACTGACCATGGCCAACCTACCACAGCCAACTTGCCATGGACAACTCACAGTGGGACAAATCACTGCAGGACAAGAATTACACTAACATTGAAGAAATGGTGACAGAGAATCATGAAAGAAAGGATGCAAAAGGAGAGACAGAGTGAAATGTGAATGACAAAAATTAAAATATTTATTTTATTTATTTTAAATAATTAAATTGAACTGTTAAATTATTCTGCAGTGAGTTGTCCTGGGGTGAGATGGCTATGGCGAATTTATCCCGTGGTGACTTGGCCGTGGTAAGTTAGCCTCAGCAAGTTGGCTGCTGTTAGTTATCCTATTCCTCTTGGCAGCTTGGCTACTCTTAGGTCTATAGATGCACTGCAGCCTCTCCCATCTGCCTATTTCTTCTCCCACAACTAGGCCACCCTGCACAGAAGCACTCAACCATAACTCTAGGCCAAGGCAGAAGTAGAGACTGGGGCCCTCAGCAGTCTCAGACAACTGCTATGTCCCAGTTGTTCTTGTGCCACTGCTACCATTGAGGAATTCTGCTTCATGCTGTTCTCCAAGACATACACAATTTGGGTAAGGGCACAATTGTCCCTGTTGTTGAGTATTCTCAAGGATCTGCCACGCACCACTTACTGTACTATCAGGCATTTTTCTCCTGCTGTTGAAAGTCCTGTACAGTCTATCCAATGCAGGACCTAGTCACTTCAAACCATTTTGGAGCTTGAACTAGCAGGGCTTTGGAAGTTTTCTGAAGCATTGAACAGGCCATGTGGGCCTCTCAGCAGCAGGAAAAAAATACCTGAATGCAGCAGATACTCAGGAGCATTGGGTGACACAGTAATTGTGCCATTGCCCAGGATGCATGTCCTACCCTTCTAAAACTGTCCCGAGTAAAGAGAGCTATTTTTAAACAATTTATTGCAATCTCATTTGCTACATGGGATAGTGTATAAGTAGGAAAAATTGCATTTCTAAAGAATTCTTAGAAAACATAGTTAATAGTACAGTACCCATTCATTATACATCTATAATTATATTTATTAGATAATCTTAATAATATATCAAGGTATAATGTCTATTGTTTCTGACTGGGGATATTGAATATCATAGTGTATTTTATTCATTATTGTATTAGTATCCTGATGAATAATCTTTGTTGTTTATAATTACATATATTTTAGAACTGTTCTATAATGAGCATGATAATTTATAAAATAAATTTGGGGTCTTGCTGGGCTGGCCGGATGCCCTTCCTGACACCTACACAGAGTTTGCGGTAGATATTTATTCTTTTCACCATAATAGAGAAATATTTGCCACTGTCTAGGATTAAACTCTCTCTGGCAACTCTAAAAAGACCATCAAAATATTTTATAATTTAATTGGGGTAACTGCCAGATTCCTGACACTCAACTTTCTGAGTGAGAGGCGAGCGTCTTCACTTTAGACCACCCCACCACTCTAAGCCCAGTAAAGACAACAATAGAAGGGAGAGTTTTCAATATTTGAGTTAGATAGAACTGGTGAAAATTATGAATTCCATTTTCCATTCCTCCCTCCCAGGCGACAGATGTTACAAAGACAAAATATAGACGAGAAAATATTTAGGAAATATGTAACACATGTAATAGCAAGGGAGAGATTTGAACAATCCAAGGCAAAACTTAAAGCCGTGAAGGAACCTCATGTAAAAATATTATATTCATTACCAGTCATTGGCAGTTCGAGCACTGCGGTGCCTATTGCTGAGTATGATGGCTAAGAAGGTAAGGAAAAATATGGAAAATGAACATAAACCTCATTTTGATATGTCATTTAAATGTTTCAGATTTTTAAAAAATGAATCAACTTCTAACTAACCTTTTGTGTTTCTTCTAATGCTGATTTGGACAAAATTCTGAAAAAAGTAACCGATGATTAAATATAATACATAAATTCAAATATTTTAGCATTTCGAAATGAAGAAAACATAGCTGTAGCCCATTGTGCTAATTGTTAGCACATGTTTGACTTAAGCAGCAAATATTTCAAGCATGCATTACAATTACCTCTGTATTTAGCTTTAAAATTAAATTATTCAATGCCATATAAAAATAATTGAGGAAAAATTCATTGGTTGTTAATGCAGCCAAGTAGCATGAGTGCAATTAAATATGTTAACTATACTTATTGCAGGCAGGACTGCTAGAGCTTTGCCTCAGTGATTCCTTCGTAACTGTATATAGAACAATGCCATAAGCTATTAGCTCTGGATAGAATGTATTTTCAGTTGCTCTCTGGCTATGCCTAATGCAATAATTTGGTCCCAGCTGCTAACTTTCATTAACATGCTGTGTACTTTGATTAGTTTCATTAGCTGCTTTCCTATGTGTAATTAATTATGTTTCTCGTTGATTCTATTTTAATTCTTTGTATATATATTTCTCCACATGTGTCATGGACAGGAATGGAAAACTCAGCCAATTGCTAGGAGAGATGTGAAGTATTTCCTTGCTTCTCCTAATTCAGTCATCATCATATTTTTAATTTTGTACAGCCATTTAAAGATCTCCACTCTTTTTTGATTGTGTCATTTTCTGTGTAGTACTCTACACAATTTAGATGCACTGCCATAGGCATGATGAGATCTTCTCTTTTAATTATTATTTTGCCTTGTACATCCATATAAGATGCAGAGAATGGTATTACAGAGAACTGGGAGCAGGCTACACATTACACCATTCATGCATTAATGATTACTTTTAATAAAAAGAACAAGTACAAAAAATAAAAGAAGCAGTTTTCTTTATAGTTGGTTGTCTGTCTTACGTCATAAAATATATTGGTGCTGCTGCTCAGTTTGAAGTTTCTGTTTAGGTTTCAGATTCTACTTATGAATTGACATACACAGACACACATACACAGTGAGGATTACTTGTTCCAATATAATTCTTATTACTGTATACCCTAAATTGGTATTATTTCAGACTTGAAAGACATCAGCTACTAGATAAATAATACAATTCTTTACTATATTATATCATTGCTGGCCATCAGAGAAACCATGGATTTTAACTTTCAACCACTGCTCATGGCTTTGCTTATCAGTCAATCATACATGTTCCATTTGATATTCCCAAAGATGCTTTTTCAAGAGGCAACTAGGCGTTTTGCTTTTTCTTTGAAGACGTTTCACTTCTCATCCAAGAAACTTCTTCAGCTGTGACAAGATAGTGAGGAATGGAAGGATTTATATTCTTTGCAGACAGTTGGTCATTTGCATCCTTTTAGAGGGTTGTTGAAGCACTTGGAGATTTATCTGTGTCCTCTGGGTCACCTGAGTAGTGCTCCTGGTTCCTGTAGTCTGCAGTTTTTTCTCTACTCCCACACCATTCAAAGGGTGAGGACACAGAAACGGCCCTCTAAAAGGGTGCTCATCTCCGTTTCTTAGCCAAGGGAGCCAGCCTTGTCCAAAGACATGTCCATCATGTGGCCAGCATGATTATATGCTGGGGTGCATGGAATGGTGTTACCTTCCCTCCCAACAAATCTATTCATATTTGTTTGCTTTTGAACTGCTAGGTTGGCAGAAGCAGGCGCTGGGGCGAGTAATGGGAGTTTGCCCCATCACATGGCATTCGGGTCTCAAACCTGGGCTGTCAACTTTCCAGCTTGACAAGCTCAGCATCTTTAACTGCTGAGCCATTGTGCCCCTCGCATTCTTAAGATAAGGATGGGCAATGCACAATTTATGGGCTGTTGCAGCTTAGCCCTCAACCACCTCTGAATCCCCAAGGTCATAGTTAGAAATTTGATGGTTAACTTCAGAACTATTTCCTACTGATTTTCAGCAGGAAGACAAAACAATGCAGAAAACCTAAAGAGTAAGCATGATAGAGTTGGCCTATTAGTAGATCTTATTATGGGTCATTCTTACCCTTTGTAGTGGCATGCAAATCAATCAATATTTCTTCTTTTAAATAGATGTACATCATTCTTGTTTAACTTTTGAACAGGATGGCTGCTTTGCTGCTTTTACCATTCCTTGTCAATTATTTCTAGTCAATGTATTAATTTTCTCATAATCTTATTTAAAAGAATGTTCTTTTGAAGTTTTTTTTTTCATAATTATATGTACAGTTGATGGAAATTTTAAAATACAATGTGGCTTTTTATGTAACATCATCCATCCATTTGCCTTTTGGGGTAAGAAACTTTATGCACAGAGCAGAAAAGTATGAAATAGTAAGACAAATATATTAGAACAATAGAAATATAGATATAACCATGCAACTATCATCCATGATACTTCTACATTCCTTTCAATCCTTATAAATCATCCTTGTATCCCTAACAGTTTTTTATTTAAACTCCTCCTCTCTTTTTTTTTTTTTTTGAGGATCTCATCAACTCCATCCACCCATAGTTTCCATCGTCTTCCCTTCCTCTTGACAGCAGATCAGTTTTCATATGTTTGTTTGGCAATTTACTGTAGTCGTCAGTTATACTCTCTCTGTATATCAGCCAGTTACAAAAAAAATCATTGCATGCAGAACTACACCCAAGGGTAGGATTCTGCCAGTTCTCACCTATTTGCTAGAATCAGTTGTTCATATTCTAAGCAGTTTGGAGAACCGGTTGTTAGAAGAAATTGCTGGCCTAATCCTGTAAGGAAGGCAGGAAGGAAACATTCTGGTGTTGCTTACAGAAACTGCCTCTCCGTTAACCCTTATTACATTCTTGGCAGGACTAGACTTCCTGTCTCAGGAATGTCTCTGGAGTTTTTTTCCCCTCCTTTCTGGTACTTTGCTTGTGTGGAGTGACCATTCAAAGTTACAATGGCACTGAAAGAAGTGACTTATGACCATTTTTCACACTTCTTCTTCTTCTCTCGTGTCGCTACACTTTTCCCAACCACTGTAGAACACAGGCTCTGGCACAGGCTCAAACCCCATGTTTGGTGATAGGTTGGTGTAGCGTGGTAGAAGGATTCGCAGGTAAACATGTACCTGACAGGGACCGCGACGTGAACGCTCCTTCTATGGCCCCCATTTTTCACACTTACGACTATTGCAGCATCCCCACAGTCATGAGAGACCAGGCAAGAAGATGCATGCCTCGATGTGAATATTGAGTTGGCTGCACCCAGCCAATAACATGACCGCCAAGCCACGTCCACCAACTAAGCCACACCCAAAGAATTGGTTGTCAAAAACTTTGAATCCCACCCCTGATTACATCCACTTTTTATATCCTCAGCCATCACATCCACAACAATAAATACATAAACATCTCTTATATATTTATCCATAAATTCGTTAAAAACCAAGAGGACATGAAACAGCCTTGTCCTACTCCTTGCTGAAAATTGACCATTTGCTAAGCATGCTGTTTATTCTTATGTATGCTAACTTGCAGCAGCAGCAGCAGAGCTACCAGTCTTTATTTGTATATTCATGTAAAGCATTCCATAAGTCAGGCCTGTTTACTGTATGCTTCCCCTAATTCAGCAAATATGTGGAGAACATTTTTGTTGCTTTTATAGTTAAATAGTTAACGTTTTATATTGTAATTTATGTAAATTATATGTTGAGCAAGTGTACATTATAGACTGAGTATATAATGAAGAATTAGTTATTTCCATGCAAGATAGAAGTAACTGATTTTGGTAAAGTGCTCCATCTTTGACTGAAGATGTATTTTACATAAAGGTTTACTCTTGCATAGACAATTTTAGCCTTTGGATTCAGTGGTCCACAGGAGTTAACAACAATAGCCATATGTCTTGCTTGGGAATAACTGCCATTTCAGTATAGTATTTTTAAGGCATTATAATTTAATTATTCATATAGCCATCTAATGATCCTAATGATACATTTAAGAGGAGGAGAAGGAGAAGATTATAAGGAAAACAATATAAGCCCCATCATGTTTACTTCAGTCAAGCTTGATGGTTACTGTCATGTCTGAAACCCATTGTGTTCACCCCCCTCCCTTCTTTCTTCTCTAAAAAGACATAGGAGATATAAGAATATGTCCTTTGTGTTATCAGTCCCCATAGAGATTTCTAAATTATCATGAAAATATGCTGACAGTGGGCATGTTGGCTGATTCATTCAGAATCAATTCCCAATTGACACAGAAATGTGAGCTTTATTCGGTTAAGCAGCTCAGTTAAAGGAAAAGAAGGAAAACTGATTTTGCCTGCTATGTTTACTCTATAAATGTTCTTAATGAAATCAACAAGGGTATATTATGGAAGCTAAGAATTTCAGAAGGACACATTCTTTTCACAGATGAAGTTTGTATTTATTTCCAGTGTAAATTTCACTCCTTGTTCCAGATAGTGATGTCCCAAATCCCTCAGGGATCATCAAATCTAATTGTGATGGCCGGTGAGCAGTCCGATTGAATTCTATGGGACTTACTTTAGAGTAGACATACAAGGGATTGAACTATAAACATTTATTGCTACCTTCAGAGTTCAAACAGGCATTTTGCTTGAAAAGGAATCTCCAATTTCACCTCAAAGCACCGAAGTCTTTGGTCTCTTTTTGACACTCCTCCAATATTTCATCTGAAAATGAATCTCTTCGCTTTGCTTTGAACATCACTTTCAATTAGATTTTAGGATCAATCCTTTTTTTTTTTTTTTTGAGATTCTCATACATACATACACAGATACATACATACACACACATACTCACACACATACATACACACACACATACATATATACATATCTTATTTAAATACATATGTAATATGATATAAAATAATGTACTCATGTCTTTTTAATCTTTGAATAATAAATTTGCAGTAGAACTTTCCAGTAGATGGCAGCATCATTCAGTCTTTTTAAAGGATTGTACTGAATAAAGGGCAACAAAATCCTCATTTAATTGTGAAGGAAATGTTAATAGCTGTCCAGAAATGCAGTCATTAAGATGCTGTTATAAAGGTATCCAAGTTTGATGAAGCCGCCAAATATTTGATTCTTATTTGATTTTGCTATTAATAAACACTTGGACAAATTGCAGGAGAATTTTACTTGGTCCTGCTTGAAAAAAGGGATCTTTGTTTGCCTGACCAGGCCTCTTTTCTTCTTTCTTTTAAACAGATGCAATATAATAAGGATGAATATAAAGGGAATAAAAATGTAACTGATTTTTATAGATCAGATTTGCTTTAAAGATCGACCAGCAAGCTATGATGAATTGTTGTAGTTACCTATGGGAAGTATTTAATTCAGAGTCCACCTGAAGAATGGAATTTGAAAGATCCCTTTGCTTCAAGGGGAGAGTATTTAAATGGCTGAAATATACCATTCTTTTTGTCTTTTCCCAGACTGCAACATTCTGCGAGCTTATGCGACTTCAACTGTGTGTTTCTTGCATGCAAGGGTAGCTTCAGGCAATGAATTGTGGATGTGAAAAGGAACTGATCACAAATTAGAGCTTTCTACTACACTCCGAAACAAAATAGGCATGTGTGTGCATAACACATAACAATGTACATCTATTTCTTTCACAAGAGCAATACACACCCTAAAATATATGCCCTGTCTTGAAATTGAAGGCAATGTTCTGGCTGCCAGAAAGTCAATAAATGATTAAAAATCCTGTCATCTACAAATATTGTGTAACAAACAGATTTGTACCTCTTAGATCACAATCACCTCAGAATCAAATCTATGGCTAATAAACTTATTGACACAACAAAAATCCAATGTCTACCTCATAAGACTGGCTTCCCTGCAGTGAAAGCACAATTATTAATAGTGCTATGTTGCTGAGAGTTGTCTTATTTTTGCTCGTAGTAGTCTTTCGTCCTCCTCACGCTTTTGTTTTTCATGAAAAGAGCCAGTAAATGGTAGATAAGCCAGGATTTCATGTTTGAACTCTGGGATATATTACAAATGGATTGACTTTTTTTTCTCCCATTGCTGGATCTGGATATTTTATCCACCCTTTTCTCCTAAATCTAATTTTGGCTTTTGTTGAAACAATCGAAAAAACAAAATAGCAATCCTTGTATTATCCTTTAGGTAGAAAATCAGCCAAATTGTTTTCAACAATGAAATGTTCTGGTGTATTTTGGAAAGGCAGCAGGACTGTTTACCATGCACCTGTTCTTAGAAACACTGCTCAGAAACCATCGCTAGCATTAGTGCTGTGGCTTTGAGTGCATGACATCCAGCAAGGTTGTGATTTGGTCATGGAGATACCATACGTAATTACACAGCAAAGGTGCAACTTGGAGACTTGCTTTGTGCTTTACAAAACATTTTTTTTTAATGGTCTGGATTCGTCAGATCAAGAAAAAGTTGCCTTGCATTCCCAGCTTTTTAGTTTCCAAAAGTCTTTGTTTCTTCAGGACTTACACACCAGGAACATTGTTCTGTTAGCCAGGAGGGTCAAACTGACTGTCCATGGGCCGGATGTGTCATGTGTAGGCCACGCCCATCCCAGCTCCACGAATGGGGAAAACATCGCGAAACATCACGATGGCAACGTGATGCCGCAAGTTTGACATCCGTGCTTTAACCTTTCTACTCCTCCCTGCGCCATATAGTAATTATATTGTCAGATAAATAGTTCTTGAAAGCATGCAAAAATTTTGGAAACCTTCAGCTAACCTAATAAGAACGTTGTTGCTTCTGTTTGTTTTTTTAATCTTAGCCAACATAACATAGTGACCCACTTCATAACCAATTTTAAAAACATTACTAAATTCTTCCACTTGAAATAAAAAGATGAGAACTGGGACTGGTTAGATGAGAGGTGTCAAACTCCTGGCCAGTGGGCTGGATGCATCACACGCTGGGCACGCCCATCCCTATTTTAGTGAAGGGAAAATCACGATAAGTCACGTGATGATGTGAGTTTGACACCCCAGGGTTAGGTGCAAAAGGTTACTCAGCTGTGATCTTTATAGCATTTTTCCAACTCAAAACTGGTTGACCACTGATTGAACATTCCATATGTGAAATGTTTTTTTTTTTTTTTCATAACCTGATGTTACAAAGCAGCAGAAAAGATAAACGCAAATTAATGATCAATGTAAAATATTTGGAAGAGTATGGTCAGCATGGAAGCATTATTACTGATTTAATCCCCATGGCATTTTTGCTGCTTATTAGTTAAGCTCTGGGCATCCCAGTTCTGCTTGCTGACAGCTCCAATTATGGTTACTGCTAATAGGCTCATGCTTATGGCCTCCTAACTCTCAACTCTCCTCCAGCACCTTTGCAGCAATCTAAATAGGCAGTAAATGTCTATACAAATGAATGCAAATGACTCACTGTGAAAATAAACAGGTGGGAAGTTTGCTTCAACGTCTGAGATCAACAATATAGAGCCTGTTATTTTAAAGGCAAGAATTCCTTGGTGAACCTACTTTTTCCGATGTAAAGTCAATAAAATATGACTATGTAGAGAGCATATCAAATTGCTCAGCAATAATTACATCAAGAAATGCTCCAGCTGGTAATAAAATATAACATCTTTAAGGATGGTGCCCAATCAGACCAATGTCACATGTTCTGAACCCACAGCGGACAACCAGATATTTGGTACAAGAGAATCCTAATAATATTTTCTTGTAACTGTTATGTCAAACTATCAGTATATCAAGAGATATGCTGACTGCTACCAGAGACATTGTAGCCAGAGTATAACTAAGTAGTCACAGATTGGCTGTCCTTGATAAATTTGTCTAATTTGCTTCCAAGCTGGCAATTCTCCGTTTTGTGTTAGGGAATGCCATCATTTAGTTATGCACTGTATGAAATTAGATTTTCTTTTGTGTGCCTCCATTCACCCCATATTCAAATTCACTAGATGCCTTTTGCCCTCGCTTTTTGCTAATTTTAATATCATGACAGCTACTAGGATTATGCAGTGCTTTAGATTTAATGGGGAAGAAGTGTTGCAGAATGTGGGAAGGTGAACACAGCAAACCTGTTAGAGATTCACTATAACAGTTATAAAACTGTTTTCTATTATTTGTGACTGAAGCAGAATCTACATAGCAGCCTGGCAACACTGAAAAAATGTGGCTGCTCCCAATGTTCTGAACAACTCTTAAGAAGTAAGTCCTTTGAAATAAGAGAGTTTAGTACCCCCAACATTCAAATATATTTCTGTATATTTCGCTTTCCCACACTAGTTTAGTATACTTCTTTGTCCTATAAAGCAGGGATCCCCAACCCCTGGTCCACAGCCCGGTACCAGTCTGTGACCCATTGGGAACTGGGCTGCGTAACTGGTGTGTGAGTGTGTGAGTGCATGAAGCTTTATTTGTGCAAGTATTGGGCGCGCATGCGACACCATCCTATCTCCTGTTGTCACTGCCAATCTGCGGAGTTGCAAAGGTTAGGGACTGCTGCCAAAGGGAACACTATTACATACTGATGAATTGAAATGTTATTTTCCCACATAAAGCTGTATTTAAAAGCTTGATTAAATGGTTAGGAATATGGACTGCTTGTAATAGTGATAATCACACACAAGCTATATGAAATTAATTGACATAACTAACGTAAAAATCAAACCTGGATATTCTACAGCAACTGCAAATGAACAAAACTTCATTACATTTCTGTTAATTTCAGAAAAGTCAGCAGATAAAATGCAAATAATTTTAATTTCAAACCAGTCTACACAGTGAATAAGTGGTTATGAGATGTGGCAGAAAGATCTGTGAAGTAAAACATTCCCTCCTGATTTGACTACAGAAATCAAACAACCATGCAAACATTCCACACAAGGAATGATGTTATATTTCTCCTTCAACACTTGAGGGTAAGAAATTAAACCATGTACATGTGAATACTATTCTGGCTGCATGACAAGTAATTATGAAGAGAAGAATGTAGAGAAAAGCAAGGTTTTACACTTAGGCAGGATAAACCAAAGGTACAAGTCCAGACAAGTTGAAACCTGGCTTAAAAACAGTAATTGTGAGAGGGACCTTGGAGTCCTAGTGGATAATCACTTAAATATGATCCAGGCTTAAAAAAAAAAAGGCTAATACAATCCTTGGTTGTATAAACAAGCATAGAAACAAAATTGTGTGAAGTAGTAGTACTGCTTTATAAAGACTTACAAAGGCCACACCTGGAATATTGGATGAAGTTTTGGATACTATGTTCCAAAAAGTTGAGATTTTGGAAAAAGTGCAAAGAGCAAATACAATGATTCAGACTGGAGACTGAAACATACGAAGAACTGTTGCAGGATTTGGGTTTGGCCAGTCTAGAAAAAAAAAGGAATAGGAGAGACATGACAGTAGTATTCCAGTATTTGAGGGGCTGCCACAATGAGGAGTGGGTCAACTTATTTTCCAAAACACCAGAGGACAGGGCAAGAAACAATGGATGGAAACTAACCAAGGAGAGAAGCAACCTGGAATTAAAGAGAAACTTCCTAACAGTGAGGACAATTAACCAATTGCTGGCTGAAGTTGTGAGTGCTTCATCACTGGAGGTTTTTAAGAAGAGCCTGGACACTCACTTGTCTGAAATGGTATGGGGTCTCCTGCTTGAGTGTGTGTGTGTTGGACTAAAAGACCTCCATGGTACCTTCCAACTCTATTTGATTGTAATTGGTTGTAGGATTATGAAAAAGAACCTTGAGACAGATTGAATTTTAGATCATTCTAATTGTTCATATCCATGAGTCATATTAGTTTTGGTTATTCTAAGTGGTATTAGGAATTTTTCCATAGAAGAATAGTTGGTCTTCCAAATGAAAGTTGGTCTTCCACATGACAGGATTTATATATAGTTTGTTTCAGGGATGGGATTCTACCAGTTCTATAGAACCCCTTTGTTAGGGATACACACCCTAGCAGAACGTGCAACGGCAGTCTAGCAGGCAGGCAAATGATTTGAGATAAACGTTGTAGTTTACACTCAGTAATACAGATACACTGTGCCAGTTAAATAGTTTTTTATTCCAGCAAGAGTTATAGCATAGTCAAAAAACAGTTCTTATGTTATACACTAGTTCAGTCCATCCAGGGATTAATCAGTTGCAAAGTCCAGTGTTGAAAATAGAGGTCAGTAAACTTACAAATAATCAGTCCAGCAATATATCTCTTTTGCAGTCAGAGATATGAAGAAAATCAAACCCCTTTTCTTTTCTCAGCAACAGCAGGGAAACACACAGTAATCACCATCAATCCAACAGTGTCAGCTACTACAGTCAAAGCCAGCTAACAGTGAGCTCTCTTGCTCCCTCATGGTGATTTTACAACCGCACCCAAAATACATGTTTTGCAGTTAAAGTGATACACACACTTATACTCACGAACATAGTTTATATATTATTTCTACCCAAACTAAGTTAGGTAACCAATGTTATCCCTAACATCTTTGTTAACTTTCTAAGCAGTTAGAAGCAATCTCCTTTTGTTTTTTTTCTACCCTTATTACATTCTGGCCAGTATGCCTAGACTTCGTTTCTCTGGAGCTTCTGAGGCTTGATCTTCTTAAAGGGGAAGGGTTGTTTTAAGATTTTTGCACTGCTGCTGTGAGGAGATTCTTCTTTGGGCAATCAGCGCTTTGAAGAAATAATTAATAATGAAGCAGAGCAGTCAGAAAGAAGCTTTTAATGACAGGGAACCAAGATGAGTGACGTTCAGCAAGGCTTCTTGGTTAACTAGAAAGATTGACTTTCTAACATGAGTTTACATACCCATTCTAAGTTTTGGTCTAAAACTGGTTTTTGGTAAAAGTTTAATCCTGTGTTTATTAATGGAATAATTTTCCCTATTCAGCTTCAACAAGCAACAGCTACTGTTATGATTTAATTATTTGTATTGCGTTTGAATTTTTTCCTGCCTCATGGTTTCTTTTTCTATCTGGGGAGGGGGTCTTCCTTTATTTTGTGCTTTAGTGGTATCTGGCACTGTCTTTTTGGGGTATACTTCCAAGAGGCAGGATGTAAGCTTGGCACTGATTTTTTTACTGCATTTCTGGGGGGGCATGTGACCTTTCCTTAAATCTGGATGATTTTCTTAGGATATCTTGTAAAGTGAGTGAGACCAGCTGGTATCTTTAAGTTGTGCAAATGGATCAATTTCCTGGGTGTGCTTTTTCTGGAGAGCTTAAATGACCTCTCTGCTAAAGGGTTTCACTTTTTGAGAAAGAGTTGGCTGATTGATAGTTCTCACTGCATTTTAACTATTTTCATTCCTCAAGGTGCTCTGGCACCCTGCCTGATTTGTAACTCCGGCTTGCAGGTATTTTTAATCAAATGATTGGTATTTAGGGCAGCTTTTTGCAAGCAAGGAAGCTTTTTGTATTTTTATACAGGTAATCCTTGACTTACAACAGTTCATTTAGTGACCACTGAAAGTTACAATGGCACTGAAAAAAGTGACCTATGACCATTTTTCACACTTATGACCATTACAGCATCTCCACTGTCATGAGGAGAAGACAAGGAGAAGCGCCTCTTGACATGAGTGATGTTGAGTTGGTCACGCCACCCAGTCACATGACCACTAAGCCACACCCACCAACTATGCCATGGCCACAGAACCGGTTGTTAAAAAAAATGAATCTCACCCCTGGTTTGTATCACATCCCAAAAAATTGTTCTTGTCATAAAATATTTAATTTCTAATCTCATGTTTATATGCTATTGCTTTTGATACTAATAAACTTAATTTTAGCTTTATACTACAGTTCTTGTGAACTGTGAACTGCTTTGTGCCTTTTCATTTTTGCCTCTTTTTTGTGTGCGGTTGTTCCTTTTTTGTTACAATTTATGCAACATAGACTCAAGAGTTAAATTAAAAGTAATGCCACTTGTATTTTAAGTTATCAACATATGGTAGTATTGAGGCACTTCAAGCTCTATTTTTTCACTTTAGTTGATAGGAAGTTGTTGTCAAGAAAAGGTTGTGTAGCTATTGTTTGTGAAATGAAAGCCTGCTTTTAAGCAATGTGCCCTGATTGAGTTGATTGCTGAAAGAGTTCCTCCAAATGATATTTGTTGTGAATGCATAGGGTTTAATAAAGTTATCTTGAGCTTGGAGTCAAGTGCAGGGTTCTGGCCCTGCACTTCTGACTGGCTGTTAAATGGCAGGATCGGATTGGCCCATTCAGGGAAATCTGATTGGCCATTAGCAGAGCCTTCGTATTGGTTAAATGGAGCTAGCGCTCCTGAGTTGTTATTGGTTAAATAGTTATTGGGTTGCCTATATAAAGAGGGCCTTAGCTGCCCTTGTTTTTGAGCTGTCACCATGTAAATAAAGAGTTGAAGTTCACCGTTTAACCGGCTCGTCTCCATTCTTTATAACCCATGCTTCAAACTTGACACTGGCGACGAGGATGGGATGTGGAGACGACAGAGCTGACTGAACAAAGAAGAAGAAGCCGAGCACGTGACTGATGACGCACAACGCTGGAACCATGTCCAGCAGCGTCATACCACTGCTCCATTCGATCCAGCGCAAGAGGACTGGGAGTCCTACATGGATCGTTTCCAAATGTTTTTGGAAACTAACAATTTGAAGGATGCCTCAACCAGGAAGAAACGGGCGGTATTCCTTACGCATTGCGGACCAACCATATTTAAGATGGCTAAAGCACTAGCCAAATCAGCTGAAGTGAAGGCTATGGACAGGGACGTCCTCGAACCCATACTAAGAGCTCATTACGCACCGACCGTGCCCACGCTCGTGAGATGGCACAAGTTCTACCAAACAAACCAGCGAAAAGGAGAAAGTGTCGCAGATTTCATCGCAGACCTCCGCAACCTGGGAGGCCTCTGTGGGTTCGCCGACCTGGAAGAGGCGTTGAGAGATAGAATAGTCCTGGGATTAGATGCACCAGGCGTGCAGAGCAAGCTGATGGCGAAAGGCGACATCAGCCTTGCTGATGCCATCGCTGATGCTGCTGCAACAGAAGCAACCAGGAAGTCGGCTGCCCAACTGCACCGCAACCGCGCTCCAGCACAACAACTGACAGGCAACATTTTATCCAAGTCGGAAGGACAGTTTTCGACGACCCACCACGAGGACCTCTCTTCGTCATCAGACAGCGACGAAGAAGAGGTCCATCGACTACGGTCCGATCGGGACCACTACCCGAAGTCCCTATGCCCCTGCACCGGCTGCGGGGCCAACCATTCCAGGTCCGAATGCAAATTCCGCGATGGACTCTGCCATGAATGTGGAAAGAAAGGCCACATCAGACGGGTCTGCCGAAGCTCACAGGGAACCGGCCTGGCCTCGAAGGGGGCTAACTACCGCCAATTGACAGGAAACCATCCTGTAAGGCAAGAACCAGTAAACCACTCCTCCAGAAACCGAGTTTTAAAACGCACCACGAAGCGAGAAGAGGCTCACCATACTATCACTATCAGTCACGCCTCTGCCTTAGATGCCAAGAAAATCTGAATTCCTGTGGTCATTGAGAACCGGCCCTGCCAAATGGAAGTCGACTCAGGATCGTCCCTCTCGATGGTGTCCTTGAAGACCCTCAAGCAACTCATTCCCACTATCCAGCGCCAAGACCTCCGTTATCAAAGACTTATTCTCAAGGACTATCAAGGGAATCGAATCCCTGTCGTCGGATCCATTCGAGTCAGGGTCTCATTCAAGAATCGCACAGCGTACTTACCGCTAACTGTGATCGACAAAGATCGGCCTATCCTGCTAGGCCTCCAATGGTTTGCGCCACTTGGCATTGAAGTGGCAGGCATAAACCGGGTCAGCGGAAGCAACTGGGAGGAGGACCTGGTCCACGAATTCAGGGACGTCTTCGTGGAAAAATTAGGCGAGTACAAGGAGACCCCAATATCGTTCAGCCTTAACCCAAAGATAGCTCCCATCCGCCTTAAGCCCCGTTGAGTTCCGTTTGCCTTAAAGCCGAAAATCGACGAACAGCTCGATAAATTAATAGCTCAGGGGGTGCTAGAACCTACCGATCACTCTCCTTGGGAGACCCCAATCATAACGCCAATTAAGCCGGATGGGTCAATTCGAATTTGTGGGGACTACCGGGCCACCCTGAACCACGCCCTACAGCAAAATGCTTATCCGGTGCCAGTGGTGCAGCACCTCCTTCATTCCCTTGGGGGTGGAAAAGTCTTTGCTAAATTAGACTTAGCTCAGGCATATCAGCAACTACCCGTTGATGAAAAGATGGCACAGGCACAAACGATAGTGACCCACCGACGTGCCTTTAAATGTACACAGCTCCAATTCGGAATCAGTGTAGCCCCGGTAATTTTTCAAGGCCTTATGGAGAGGTTACTACAAGGGATTAAAGGCGTGGTCCCATACTTTGACGATGTATTGATTGCTGCA